>JAUBOD010000216.1:315965-347341 GCA_032353885.1 Nothura maculosa | reverse complement strand
ATTATGGCTGGTCCTATAATTTACAAACATTAAAAGGACCTTTGTTTTTTTTTTTTTTTTTTTTTTTTTTTTTACTTTTTAAGTCTTTCTATCTGCTCACATTTCTAGCATTGTTTTAAAGGACTAATGGAGAAGTTAATTGTTCTCTGCTGTACTTCAGATTTTTACAGATGTAATAGGCTTGCAATAAAATCTCACAACTCTTGCTGAGAGTGATGTCCATTATTTGCCAAGGACCAAAAGCTCAGCACTGGAGCACTGGTAGCCTTGACAAAGTAAAAAGAAAAGAATAAAACATATTTTTCTTTACAGCAATATTGTCTGATTCTTAGTCGTGGCATTTCTATGCTTGTTTTCCAAGAGACCCAAAGTACTTTCTGCTAAAAGAAACATGCTTAAATCACAGTGCTTTTACCCACTTTGAACATGAGACACTTGTACAAGATCTCCTACAGAGAAAAATATGGTTTGGGAACTAATGTCAATTCCTCTCCAATCCACAGTTTTAAGCACATAAAAATGGTAAATCTCAAATGATAAAAATAAGAAAATTGCAGAGATTGGTAACCAAAGTTATTTTCTTAGTGGATGCAAAACAGAATTTCATCTTGAACTGGAATGTATTGACTATAAGAAGAACTCTGCTAAGTAGAGTAGAGCTCCATGCATTCTTTTTTCTCTAGCATATCAGTTTACTCTTAGATAAAAGTTATCTACAATCTGCACATGTGAAATATTTTTCTGTGCATGTTGATATCCTAGGGTGAAGATTCTTGCATAAGGCAGCAGCATATAACAGTGGAAATTCAAAAGTTAGATTCCATGGAGAAGAAATGCAGATGATCTGAGAGATTAAGTATACTGCTAAAGTTGGCGTGGAGGCCCAGATGGCCATTCAAAACTCTTGACGTATTTATTAGTCATACAGAGCCTGAATACAGGGATTCTCATTTTCTTTTTTGATAATGTCTACAGCAGAATAGTAGAGACTTCTTATATTGTACTTATCTATGGGTCTCCACAGCAAACTCATTACAGAGCAGGTGCTCAGCTCTGTAGTGCTATAATTCAACATATCTTTATAGTAAAGGGGCTTTGACATTTAGTTTGGTAACAGTCTATTACTTGCAGATGAGGTTGCTAGGAAACTTATGCTGTTGAAGCACTTTTCATTAGGTTCAGTTCATTAAGGTCATTGTACTTGGAGAGTTTATGCTTTCTGGAAAGACACTGTCCCTTTTACTGTAATTGTTTATAGTCTCAGGTCTACTCAGACTTCATATCAGAATTGAGTACTGAGAGATATAAAATAATATTATTTAAAAGCTAAGAAATATTGCAAATAGTGTAAAATCTCTGTATTGAATAGGAATGTACTCTAGAATGCATGTATAGTTAAGTTTCTTATTTGGCACTTCTTAACTTGCTTTGGGATTCTTGTATCTACTATGCTATATACAAACATGCCGGACCAAGGCATAGTTACTCTTAGAATTTTAAATTGATAGGTAGTAGTAAGTCTAAGTATTTTCATTCTCAAATTCCTTCTTTTCTTTGGTAGAATGAATACTTCCCTTACTGATGTGGTGACTTGGTAAGCATTCATTGCCTATTGATCCTGCACTGCAAAGTGCGTGGAAGGAATATTAAGTCTATTCAGAGACTTGTTCTTTCAATGAGCTTCTGACCTGCTATGATGCAGACCTTCTTAACTGTATGTTGGCAAGCTCAGGTAATTTTCCTTCTTATAGGGCAAATATAGTACACCATGGTTCTTTTGTCAGATTTCTTATCCACTTCAGTGGATATATACGGGATTGTCTCTGTATATGATCAGGAAGAAAAAGGTGCTTCTTCTGTCCTGATGCTGCCTAAACCAGATCAATTCGTCCTGACTGGACAGTGAATCAATAGGACATATTTTGACACTATGTATTAGAAAACTATGAATAAAAAAGTCAATTATGAAGCCATCAGAAGATGTTGAAGCTATAGAGAGACTGTTATCTTTAAAAAAAACTGCACAGAAAAAAATGGATTAAGGAAAAACTACAAGGAATCATGCAAGTATATAATTATGCAAATCTGAGTCACTATATCTAGATCAGTTAAAATATAAAAACATGTAACATGAAACATGTATTTGGGAAATGTCACAATACAGCCAAAGAACTGTGAAGGATGCAATGAAGAAAAAAATGCCTTGCAATCTATAGGATTAAAAGGAAAGGAAAAGTTGTTATACAGCCAAGCAATCTGCTCATGTAAGTTTGATTAAAGATTGTGCTGTGTTATCAAGCAGATATTTTTCATAATCATAAAGTAAAATAGGATTGATAGATACATACAAAAAAAATAAGAATGAATTCCCTCTGGTATTATAAAAATAATTAAGGTGTTGTTGCTATTTTGGAAAAAGACCTGTAGGAATTGCTGAAAATAAATTCAATATTGTCCTAAGGGAGAAAATATATTAAGGTAGAAGCCTTTTGACACTAGAAAGCTTTTTGCTCTACCTCATATGTGAACTATTACAATAGCTATGTTTGCAAGACAAATCACATCTGTTTTGGCAGTAATTTATCTCTTAAATATACCAATATTTTATTAAACTGTAAGTCATTATATTATTAATTTTAGCAGCCTGCAGTAAGTAGTATAGATGGTTGGGTACCCAGCACTAAGTTTTTTTACTACTCAAATGTTCAAAACATTTCAAGCTATATTGTGCCAATACAATTCTTTTTATAAGTGCACATAAAAATGAGCTTTGGAAAAAAAATCAAAAACTGAAAATGTCTTGTAACATATTTTAAGGGTTAGATAGGGCATATAAATAGAGTATTTGAATGTTAGTTACTGTAGATGATGGCTCTTTGCATTTAATCAGTAACAATAATGTCATATAAAATATTACAAAACTAACATAGAGCCTATTTAAGCTGCATGTTATTTTTTCTCCATAGTATGTCATACAAAGTTAGCTTTTTTTGAAGTACCTGCTGCCATCAGGTCATAAAACTGTCATTCACTACAACATAGAACATGAGGCAGATACGTACACAAAGACTGATCAAATATATCTGCAGATAAGAAACCCTAAAGGATAAGAGGACCTTCATTAGAGACCATGTAGCTTAGGTTTAAAGCTTTTCTAACAGTTGTTGAAAGATATTACAATGATAAAACAAAATTTGAGACCTTTGGTGATTTTGTTTGAACCGTTTTCTTTCCCCGAGATCCTTATATTTATCATAAAAATATTGTATTTAATAACAGCTTCTTTAAACCCAAGCCATATATAAGAAAAAAATGCACATGATCAGAATACAAAACCTGTGATTGTCAAAATGCAAATATTATATTAGAAATCATGCATATTTGCCATCAGTTTCTTTCCAGCAGAACACTTTTCTGATTAGTCCAGAAAATGAAATTGGAAAGATTTCATTATTTTTTTAAAAAAGGAGAACTCTTGAGAGTCATCATAGTTCCTTTGTATTTTCCGCTGTTCATTTGTGCAGCTCTAATTACAGATTCTTTGTGAAATATTCATGTCAATCCTTATTAGTCTCTAATTTCTAATGATAGGCATAAGTAGGTCTAAACTTCATTGCAAATCTTTTGAGAGGTCTGTAGACTTTGAGGAGGAAATGATATGTTGCTCATCTTCATATTGTTTTCAGAGATTTCTTGACAGTAATTTTTCAAAAGGGAAAGCAATTCATGGAAAGAAGAGAGGAACAAAAAAAAGAAGAAAAGGACCAAGAGTCTTCCTATGCAAGAAATTGTGCCTTTTTTTTTTTTTGTTTAACATAATTATGTCTGGATTTATTGGTGGATGTGGCAGTTATACTACTTTAGTGAGAAGAAAGAAAAATGAGGCTACAAAACCTTGGAGACAGGTAGGCAAGATTAGCTGAAAATTAAGAAACTCTTCTGAGATTCAGAAACCTATGGAAAGATCTGACAGTGCTGCAGTGTAGAAGAATTTCAGATAGCAGGGAACAAATTTCTTGGAAAGAAAACAAAAGAATGGTATTTTTAGGTTGTTGCTTTATTGGAAATCAATTAATGACAAAAAGCCTCCAATAAGAATTTAACTTTTTAAAACCTGAGTGCCAGTCGTGTTTCTTAGTAAAGTGACTTTACTGAGGGGGAAATGAAACAGGTTTGTAAAATGGGAAGTAACATCGAGAAGATTAATGCAAGAAACAATTCAGGAAGAGGCATCAGTTGGACTTCTTAGTTTAAAGTACATCAAATTAGTTAGTTATACTAGACCACTATGTATATGGAATAATATGGGAACCAACAATCTGTGTGTATTACAAGAATGAGTAGAGAAATTCATAAATAAATAAAAAATTCTAATGTGGGTTATATAATCTATAAAGATATGAGCTCTCATCAGAATATTCCTGAAATACTGATTTCTGAAACCTGAAGAGAAAAACTGTGAGAAGTAAAATTATTTGCTCACCTTATTCTTATAGCCTTTTTATGCAATTGGCTACTACTACAATTTTTTTCCTATAAAAGAGTGAAAGAAAAGTCAAATGGGTAAATATATTTCAAACAACAGACAGGAACAAGAATATTTCTCTCTGCCGCTGCTACCAAAAAGAGAAGATGTAATTCAGAAAGGATAAAAAATATGTCTAAAACAGTACATGAGAGAAAGAAGAAAGAAAAAACATCTCAGGACACTTTCCAAAAATTTTCAGAAACTGGGAAGCAAAGACAAAAGAAGGCAAGAAAATCTGTAAAAAATCTAAAAATGTTACTAAAAAGAGTACCAAACAAATTGGTCTGGCTTGGCCAAATTTGTTATGAAGTGGAATATATGAGATGGAATAAACAGAAATTTCACAGATTTTGGCCAAATGCCAAACACTTCAAGTGCAGACTAAGTGGTGCCATTGTTCAGTAGCTGCTATATTTGTTTTATATTCAAAAAAGCATTTAAAAAGATTTTTTAGATTATATTACTTCTTAAGCAAAGATGAGCAAGGAGACAATTACTTTGTGAGGAAGACACGAACAAATAAAAAGGAAAATAAGTTCTAATTTGAGTATGAATACAATTCTACACAGAAATACTCCAAAAAGCATGACAAAGGTAGTTGTATGCTACTTCTGTGCCTTTTATGTCTTCTTGATAATCTATTATCAGGAGTTAGGCAGTTTTAGGAGTCCTGTGGGATGATACAGTTAAAAAAAAAAGATTAAATCAACTATTTCTGCTTATTTAGATAAATCTTTCTGAGCCTTGAGTGAGTTAGGTTTTTAAACAGAAAGTATACTCCTTCTTATAGTTCCAAAGCCCTTTTCAGTCAGCACTTGGACCAAACACTCTCCTTCTGTCAGGCTTTGGGTTACATCATCAACACTCTTCTGCCATTGTCTTTATTTCTTTATTTTTAAAGTTTCATTTTTGTTGCTGATGTCCTCTTAAGTGCACAGTTACATAGCTATCTCAGTCTAAATCTCTTAGACGAATTTCTATCAGTTTGTATAGGTTTCCTCCCCTTGCATGATTTCAACTCAACTTTTGTGTTAACTCTTTTTTTTTAATTTTAGTCTTCTGTCATTTTAACTCTCATATCATATTAGACATCTCACTATAAACAGGAGTTCAACAGGAGTGAAATTTCTCAATGACATTTTTGACCTTTTTCCTTTCCACATCCCCGTTGTTTCTGAAGAACACTAGTGGACTGGCTAATACACATATATGTCCAAAATTTATATAACTATAAATAAATGATAGCTGGATAACTAACACTTCCAGCATTTCTACCCTTTACCTACAACAAGACATAAAAATCATATTCTTGATCCTAAAGACTAAAGGCTGGAAGAACTTCAAAATTATTGGTTTAAAGTATGTCTTTATTTTCCAATCTGCTAATAATTTATTAGAAATTAATTATGTAGGGCTGACACACTATATCAAGCATTAATTCTTTCACAAGTGAATTTAACTTAGAAAGTTCTAGCCAGATAATTCCGTGAGAATTAATAAAGTAGAATCTCTACGGGTTAATCTCAATGTGTGAGAATCTGTCCCTTTAGCACCATTTGTGAAAAAGAAGCCAGCAAATAGATAAATACTGTCTAGGAGGGAAATGTGAAGAGCTGCCACTTACATTATGAACTGACAAATATAGTTAGCTGAAAAAATACAAATAATTATGGGAATGTCTGTGTAATTGATCCTTACTTTCTTTCCTCCCTTAGCCATCTGTAGCTAGGTACATCATTCACTTGTGAAAAGAAACACATTTTCACATATATTCATTGCTATCATGAGAGAGCACTAAGCCTAATCTGGGACTGTGGTCCCAAAATTAATTTTAAAACACTAGTCAATAAAATAATGTATTAGAAATCCTGAGGAGAAATTTTAAACTACAGTTAAAGAAATAGTAGTAGTAAAATAAAAAATTATAATAATATTCTAGTTATTATTAATATAATCAGCTAATTTTTGCAGCCAGATATTTATGCTTTAATTAAAGCATTACTTAGATATGTTTATCATGGAATACAACTGAAATCATGAATCTTGGAATACACACATGTACATTATCACCTATTTGTCAGATACATATATCATATCCAGTTGATGTCATAAACATGAATATATGTCATATATTCTTGAACATGGTCAAAAGACACACACCAAAATACAAACTCCTTCTAATCAACTATGAGTTTTGTTAACCTTGTCCTAGTGGGCAGTCACTCACTGGATATCTTACATAGATCATTTTTACTTAGTGTCTTTGGTTTTCACATAGAGATCAGATACTTACATTCACTTCAGTGAGGAAGATAAAAGGCTGAAATACAAAAGTGGTTTGTAATGTCCTTTCAAAATCTGACATGCAGAGCTTCAAACTGAAAACAGCAAGCAAATGAGTTACTAATCTCAAATGTCTGTGTGTATAAGATGACAGCTTCTGTCTGCCCCTTGCCTTTGCTTCTAAAATGCTCACTTCATGTAGATGGCAACAACCTCTCCAATCATGCTCTTTGGCTGCTCCCTCTGAAGCTGTCAGGCCCAGTGCATCTCAGTGCCTTTCCTCTGCTTTCCATATACCATGCGAATGTCAGCCTGCAATAGGGAATAAGAACAGAAGCAGCTGTGCAACAGAATATGCCAGCCACATCAAGGGTAACAGAGAAGTGGCATTAAAGTGTCAACAAGAAACTCTGGAAGATCTTCAGTGCAGATTACATTTGGGGATGAAGACAGCATGGCTGAATGCTGGGAAGCCTGGCCAAGAGACACTCACTTCTGGGAACACTATTTTGGGCTACATTCAAATTTTGCAGCCAGAACTTATATGTTTTCTTACATGTTTTACTGGGACTCCTCACACTGTTGAAGACCTCACCTGACTGGGCTATAGTGTTTTCTGTGTGCTTGCAGAATTAAATAATTTTAGCTTCAAAAAGTCCTTCTCACAGCTACTCTATCAAGGAGTGCAATAGTCAATATTATTCCTTTTAAAAATAATAAATCCTTTGAGAATACATGTTACACTAAAAGATGTTTGCTTCTGTATTGTTGTAGTTCTGATCTATATCTCCTAAGGAATTGCTAGTTCCCTGGGGAAAGTGAAGAGAAACTTATATTCTGAGACACATTAAAATTCTAAATCCTGCATACCAGGTTGAAAAAACACCTTTTGAAGCATAACTGCTATGAAAGCTGTAACATATGCCCTGCAAATTTGATACTGATTCACTGTGCTCTATGCAAATACAGATGCAGGATACCTCTTATTTATGAATTAGGCAGCTGATCTCTACCACAAATCAAAATTGTTTTTATTAGCTCTGGCTGTAATTACCATGACCAAAAAAATATTGTCAGTTCAGGAGGGATTAACTTTCTCCTGCTGACTATCTGAGATCTTTACTGTAATTAATCTAATTTGTTCTTATATTTATTTGCTTTTGCTATCATTTCCTAGTATAGGAAGTCTACATTTTCAACACTGTGAAGTTTTACAGATGAGTTTTATAGATGTATGGAGTAGCATTTTCTCTTTTGTCTAGCAGTTTTGCAATTAGTTTTATATGGCATTTATTTACATATAAAAGAATTATGTAAAAATTTAATCCTATATTGGATTTGTAAATTTGTTATGCAGTGCAGTGCTGTGTAGTGACTGCTCTTGTCTGTGAAAATCCATATATATTAAACAGTCCACTTGCACAGATTCCCTTAAATAATCCACAGGATGAGACTGAAAATGAATGTCCTGGAAATGCAGCAGGAATGCAAAGGCACATTCAGCAAAAAAAATCATTCTTACTTAAAGTGGCATTTTAAATGTCATTTCAGTCATCTTATGTGTAATTTTAAAGCCTCCTCCTTCCTGAATTTTCTATTTACAAGCATGCTGCCAATCACAACCTGTGTTGCGGGCTAGGAATCTGCACCAGTGTCAGGCTGTTCTAATTTCCTCTAAGGCACATTCTTCATCCACCACAAAGAGCGTAAGTTTTCATAAATGTCAATGTGCATATGTATTCAGTTCTGTAAGGACATTTCTCCCATTGATTTCCTTCTGCATCTGAGTTTGAGCTACAGAGGTGCGGGCGATGGGGCAGTTCTTCATGTGCTACCTAAGACTCCCAGTTCCAGAATTAAATTACAGAGAGAGATCCATAATATATATTCAGTCACTACAATGCCTCCCTTAGGGCTCTTGTTACTAATGGCATAGGCTCATTTGTGGAGGTTTTCATGCAGCTTACTTGAAAGGGTCACAGCGATACAACCTTTTGAACAAATTACAGGCCAGCAGTACTGCTCGCCAAAGGGGTTACTTGGCATGGAGCAGGCTATTTAGCCCTACTTGGCTGGGAGAGACTGTATCACAAAAGAGAAAGTGGGAAGAGGGGAAAGGCAGTGATCTGTGAACAACAGGGAAAAGATAAGCAATAGCATAAATCAGCTATTTGCTCTTTCTAACTGTGTCTACAAAGCCTAAGCAATTAACTAAAGACTTTCTACTACAGTAAACTTGTTTCTGACATATTTCTTGACTGCATGTGGCTTTAAAACACTGTTTTTGGGGAAAGAGGCTTGCTGAATGTTATCTCCTTTGTATTAATAAGGATGATTCCCTTCAGTTCAGTTCATCACTGTGTCCATGTGAATGCCTGGTTTTGAAGAGGTGATGTCTTCCTCCCTTAGCTGAAGACAAGAGGGGTTTCTCTGGGTCTTCCATTGTGATTGCCTCAAAAAAAAAAAAAAACCCCAAAATGCCACTCCTGAATTCTGTTGAACCATGAAGAAAGAATACTTGTTCCAGCATCTTAGCCATGCTCTGAATTCCTCCTTCCTGACAAAACACATTCTGCCTTTATTGCTTCTCCTGGAGCTCTCTATGAAGCGTAACCCTTGTCAGTCAGAGTCTAGTGACATCTCTCATTTATTTATTTATTAAATAAATTTGCAATAAATTTTAAATTTAGCTGTCCTGGCTACAGTGGGATTCTTGCAGCTTTCCCTTGAAACCTGTGTTATTTCACTTTAAAACTGGCATTGCCTGCTTTCATCCAGCCATGTGTTGCTAACTAGGGTCGGAGAGTGCCCTGTCTGCCATTTCAGACGTGGTGGCTTTGGAGGAGCGTAAAGCTTTGCCAGTTCCAATAAAAAAGGCATCATATGGCAGAGGGCCTTCATCTCTTGGAAGACCACAGTCCATAGGAATACTCTCATGGTTATTATTTAAAAGAGTGGACTTGATATCTCTGGAGTGGGGAGAGGAATGGAGTGGTATGAGCACAGAGCAGAACGGAACATGGAGCTACCTTCCTCAATCTTCTGTTTTAGCCTCTGAGGCTTCCTGATTTCATAGCTTCTTTCCTACGTTAGGATATATTTCATATATGAGCAATAAAAAAAGAGACAGGCTATAATCTATAGGTATATCCATACATTTTCTAAATATTATAACTCCTTCCTTGCTCCTAATGGTGAGTATATTCCTATTAACAATTTAATAGCTGCTCTTCTATGTTTGTGTTTATAAATTTTTCCAATATATTAGCAGACAAGTAAAGGTTATTTATTCACCAGCTTCTACAGTCACAGACAATTTAAACTCTTTGTTTTACTTCTCACATTGTGTCCAGCAGGAGCTCAGCATGCCACTGTTGTGATCAGCATGTGCAGGCACAGTTTATTCCTGACTACTGGCATATCTGAAGCTCATTTGGAGTTCATTTTGGTTCTTCTAGCTAGAGGATTGCTGTATTAACAGATGGTGAATATACAGGGAGATATTACATAACGGGAAATGTAGGTCTATCTATAGGCACATGTTTAGTCCAGGAACACTGATGGGCATGACCTACATTTTGTGCTTCTACTTCACCCTGCTGCCAGTAGATTGAAGGAGACTATCCTTTCCTATAGCACTACTATAAACTCAAGAAACTACAACTTCAGTTCTTGTTGTTAGAGTAAAATACCAACATCCTTGATCAGTGTCCAGCTATTGTTCCTCTTTTGGATGTGAAAATTAAGCAGGTAACTCCATGTGATATCATTTGCTTATAATGTAAGTAATCATTGCTTCTTTCAGTTGCATGTAGAATTTAAACAAGCATGTGAAAGTATTATAAGTACACCTAGATTTGGGACCCTGACCCCGTAAAGCACTTAAGCAAGTGTTTAACTGGGAGGGCAGTCCCATTAGTGTACAGAGTGTCTGTACAGCTATTTGCCTGCATAAGGCAAAACACAGAAAAATGTAGGACACCTCTGAAGTCAAGCCCTTTATGTTAAAATACATTTTATTAAAGCAATTATCAATGAAATCTGACTTCCAGAACCACTCAAGGGAGCTACAAAAAATTGGCTGCTAACATATGTTATCTGCTAATGAAGCTAGAGTTACTACTCTACTCAGCTCTTTGTAGATAGTTTGGGCAGTACATTAAAACAGTAGGTTGCCTATTAAAGGTATCTTCTCTTAAAACTCTTTGGAATACTTTAAACTAAAAGAATTTCACCAAAGCTTCTGTGATTGCTACTAGCATTTATAGTTTCAAAAAATTCTTGATAAAATTTTGATGCTCAGAGGGAGAAGAATGGCAGAGTCCACAAAATTCTGACTGTTGGAGTTGAAGTGTAGACAGTCTAAGTTCAAGAACTGGCTGTGCCTAATCACAGAGGCAGCTTTCCAGACAGAGACAAGAATATGTCATCTATATTCCTAATTAAAATCACTCACATAATCTCTCTCTGTCTTTTTTGAATCTTTTACTTGCTCTTTTCCATCTAAAAATAGATGTTTAAACAAATTTTATTTTACTGCAGAACAAAAAATATGTTCAAATCCTCTATAGTTGTAGTAAAATTGAATCGTCATCCTCCAGACAACACTAAACTCTTGCAAAATTTTCATTGAGTAATACAATAAACATAATTGTAGCATATGAAGGACAAATGCATATTTAGAGAATGTGTATATGGTATTTTGTAGACAGAGGCAAGTAACCTCTGTCTGCACTCTGTGCTGGCCAGAAGCCAGGTAAATGTGATTAGCACAGTGTTGAGCCAGAACCTGTGCTAATAAAGCCTGCTGATTGTAGAGGCTGTTACTTGGGCTTAGTTCCATACTAATGATGCTTGCATAGTTTCTAGTTGCATCTGTGTTAGTGTTTTAGTTCAAGCAAAAATGTACTTCTGAAATGATTCTCTTGATCATCTCCACTCACTGTGCTTTGTATCACATCCAGGAGAAGTCATGAGAGTGCATGAACAGGATTTCACTTTGGATGAAATTAAACACAAAGGTCTGATCTGGGAGAGCACTGAAAGGATTCCAACTGCTAATGAGCATTCAATCCAAAGGGTCAAACAGTAGTGATGCATAGAGCATGGTCACTGAGCCCTCAGCACCAACAGATTTATTCTACAAGTAGGCCCTATTATTGTGTTATTTTTGTTAGTAGAGACAGCTGGAGTCATTCAGCAGTAAAGGTCAAAAATATTTAATCTGTTTTAGTCCATGGAAAGCAAAGAAAATAATTATAAATTATCATTATGATATGAGAGATACAAGCTAATGATATAAAGCAGAATATTTTTAAAATAGTCCACCAGCAAGGTCTTCTCATTCGGCGAAGCACATGCTGGTTTGTCATGTAAATCTCCTGAACTGTCTCAGATCAGCCCCAAGTCACTTAGATCACTGGGCGAGTTGACTTTGCATCCCAGCAGAATGGTCACTGAAATGTACTTCCAGTGTTATAACACTTATCTTCTGGATTCTCTTATGTTCAAGCTAAAATACAAAATTAATTTGTTGCATGATATTAATGCTCTAATACTGAACCTCTTAATAATTAGAAAATGTAGGTATAGAAATGTGGCTTTATCTTCAGGATCTGTAAGGGCAGCCATCAAAAAGACACTTTAAGAGACCAATGAAAATATCTAAAGGTGGTTCGTCACTACTGGAACTCTTAGACATGCTTAGAAACAGTGACTGTGTGTAAGTAGCTAGCTACAGAAAAAGCCATCTTGCAGCTCCTAGAAATGTAGAATAAGATAGTTTGGAAGGACTAACATAGATCAGGTTGCTAACCTTACCTAATCATATTTTGAATGCATTCATGATATGGATGCATTATGCATATATGATGGAGCTATCACTTCAATTTTATTTTTAATTTTAGATGATGGATAATATAAGATTTTCATATTTTCTATACAATTTATATATGCTCTCTTAAAATAAATATTACTTTAGCAACTCATGTCCAGTTTATTTTTATTATCTTTAGCATTTCTTACTCTGTTGTTCTAAATTCAGATAATTAAATAATATGTTAACGAAATAATTTCTAGAGATTCTAGTGCTGATCAATTGTATATGTAGAATCTATTATAGAACTGTTATAGAAACTGTTAAAAGGGCATTATGAAGTTTGAAAATTTAAAAATTCTAAAGCCCGTAAATGCCAAATGCCAAGTTTCTCTACAACTTTAATTCAGACTTCTTATGATATTTACTTAAAGTCTGGAGCATGATAAATAGATGTCCTCTGTATCTTTTCTAATTTTTGAACTTTGCACCACACTAGCAATGAATCTTATGAGCTTAAAAACTATTTTTACATTCACAACCCATAATTTTCCCAGTGCTTCACCAACAGTACAGATTTTACTTTGAGAAATCTTTTTTCCCCTCTTTTGGTATACATATGACAAGGGAAAGAAGATTGTTTTACACATGAGAAAAAAAAAGGAGGTACAGAAAGATTCTTTCTTTTTTGTTTGTTTTCCTTTCTTACTCTATTACTTATTTTTCTCTATCTGTCCCCTTCAATGCCTACCTATATTATACCTTGTTCTTGGTGCCCCATATGCAACTGTAAGCTTTCTGCACATCCTGGGGTGCCTAGGCTTTCAGAACGATGCTTTGGGAAAGACAAGAGAAAAGCAGAAGAATGGAGAAAAAGAAAGTACTAAATCTTACATCTTTGGACATAGTACCCAAATGGCTTCTTTATTTGACACAGCTTTTGGCCCCTTGCAGTTAGAGCAGCAGTTGCAGCTGCGGGAGCTCTGGGCCTCTGGGGCTGTGCGGAGCTTTTTCAGTGCAAGACTTAGTGAGCCCACTTAGTCTTTATGCAGTTGTTTTTTCTTCATGTTGTTTTTATTTTTATCAATAGAAAGCCTTGTGTATACTTACTCAGATTTAAATGAGAAAAAAAAGCTGGGAAGGCTTTTTTTTGTTCTTTTTTTTTAAAAAAAAAATCTATAAAGCAAAACATCAAACAACAGACAATTTAAAAAAAGAACAGTGATCAGTCTAACAGCTGTACGGTCACAAGAACTCACAAGCAGGGAAGATTAAAAATATCTAAAGACAGAATTACAAAGGGAAAATACAGGCATCATAATACTTCCATTTTATCAAGCACAAATTGCTTGGAAGTTCTTTGGAGAGCTGATGTAATCATTGTTAACAACTGATATAAATTAGTTTAAAATGGCATCAATAAAAGAAAGATTTTATAGAAATGATTAGTCGTATTCCAAAAGTGAATAAATAGAGAAGGTCAATGATGCTATCTTTATTAAATAGATATCGCTCTTTTTGACTGTCCTTTCTGCTGAGCTCCCTAAAGTTCTTGCAGGCTAACATAAAGCACTGTTTGACCCAAATAACAGACCAATCTGTCCTCAGCTATCTACTCTTTTTCAGGTGTCCTTATGACACATTAAACACTCTTAAATCTCATGAATAGTAACAGTCTCATAAATGACACAGTGATTCTCTGGTTTATATGGGAGATCTATTTGTTCTTTTTCACTTGGACTAATGTGCAATTGTTCATCAACTGTGAGTAGAAATTGCATAACTTATTCTACCATTGATTAACAAAATAATCTCATTATTTGTGTGGCTCAGACACTATTAAGAAATAATAGCAAACCTGAAGTAGAGCTCTTGATTTTATGTATGAGTCGATTCCATTGAACTAATACAAGCAACCACTTTAAGAACATAAATAAATGCCAAACTTAAAGGATACTTTACTTTATAAGATATTAAGTACATAATTTTATCCTGAAAGGAAATATTAAATTCCTTTTGTTAACAGTTGTCACCATCTGCTTAAAATCTGGGATTTTTTAAAATTGCTATAACTAAGCTGAGACCCGGGATTCTGCCGCTATATTGATAAATGGGATATAGAATTATGTTTTTTAAAGGGTATATGTCTATGACAGTTCAAAACCACTGATCTTGCTGGTGTTAATGTGTACATACCTCCTGCATTAACAATCAAGATACAAGACACATTGATGTTTTCACTCTAGCTGTCCTGTGGGAACTCTTTTCCCTCCTGTCCAATTAGAAGCTCTTTTTTCATGGATTTTTAAATATATTGTGAAAGATGTTACTTCATCTTTTTTTTAATCTCTGCTTACTAGTAGAATGTGCCCTTTTGTGGCAGAGGTTTTTAATGTCTTACAGCATGATGAATAGTGTTGCTTCCATGAAGATACTAATATCTTTCTCCTTAGGAAACCTTATGATTATACCACTATACTTGAAGATCATTCTTAAGACACAGATACATTTGAACAGAAACCTACAGATCCTGGGGGATTCAGACATTCCTGGCTCTTTGGAACTGCCTCATAGTGAAGAGAATTATGCCACAGTGCTAGAGCAATTGATAGAGCAGCAGAAGGTGAAGCAGATGCAATGGTAGAAAAATGAACAGGTGTCTGGCACTAAGAGAAGCATGGACTGTTTTTCCCCTCTGTCTGGTGTCTAGAAGAGGTAATGGTAATACAAGGCCCTGCCAAGAATGTGTTGTTTACACAGTGTATGTACACCCACCTGCTCCATCTGAAAATGAGTTTGTGAACTCACTTGATAGAAAAGAACAGAAAAAGAGATTGATGTGTTTTTGTGTTGTGCCTGTTGAACTGACATAAAACTTTACAGAAATTAATAAAATCCACATGAGAGAATATTAAGGTCCTTACAGTTTAAATAGGATTGTTGAATTGCTATCTAGCTCTCTTACAGTACTTCAGTTGGATGTGAATTTAGAGATGTAATACAGCTTTTATACAGATATATCATTGCATTGATCTTCATTTTCATGTATTTCTTATGTTAAATAAATAAATAAACAAAAAGTTACATCAAAAAAATCCTGATAACTGTTGAGATGAGATGTTCTATCTTGGATAAATTTCGCTCTTGATTTAGATGAACAGTTTATATAGCTAGCTCCTTCCTTCAGATGTTTCTTCTGTTGGATTTGGTGCCTAATTCCGTTGTCAAATCGTGGTCAAATCATGTCAAATCGTATCAAAACAAAATAAAGTTTGATATGTTAATATATATGTTAACAACTAAAATGTAATTGTATTGCTTAATATCAATGCTATACAATCACAATGAGGTTCATTTTGCTTGTTTTACATATTCAGGTTCTTCAGCAAGCATACTCTGGATAAATTCAGCAAGATACGATCCATAGGATAATCATTTATTAGAATAAAACTCATAATATTTTAGTCTGCACTGAAAATTGCCTGGAATGCTTGGAATCACGTGAAGTGTCGGTGTTTTGCATTTGTACCTGGCATGAGACGTTTATTACTAATTAATCATGTATATAAATCTGCATCATGTATATAAATCTGTACACTGATTATCTAGTAGGACTATAGAAATGTCAGTGTGGTGTAAATACCCTAAAATTAGTGATCTCCAAAGCTGTGGGTACTGACCTACCCTCAGTCTTTCACAGTAATAGTATCCATCTATTTTGACTCTATCCTAAACTTCCACTCAATAATGATATATCGGCCACTCTTAAAATGGTGAGTGTTAGATCAGCAAAGCTGGTGTACAAAGCAAGAATTCTAAATTTAAAACATCTTATTATGTTCAGACAGTCTGACAATGATCTTTCCAGATTTTGCCTTGCGGTAACTATTGGCATAACAATGTCAGTTGTTTTCAATACTTGTTGATATTTAGGAATGGAGAATGAAGGCAATAAGATACCTTCAGCAGCTCACATCACAAGCAGATGAACAGTTCCCTGCATTTCATCAGATGAATGAAGGCAGAGATGTGGATATACTTTGAATGATGTTTTCCTGGCCTCTACTGCCACACTTATGGCTTCTTATATACATTGCCTTCTTCATGTAACCAGCTGTCAGCAAAACCTCCATTTTCTGTTGATTAGCATGTGAGCTGCATCTCTCCTTGCTGTATTGCCCAATTTTTCCTATCATGAAGCTTAGTCTGAATTTAAACTCACTACCAGTGCCTATGGATTTATAATAGCTTAAATGATGCTATAATTTGGTCTATTAACTTTTTATAGCTGGCTACCAAGATTTCATTCTTTTCTGAGTCAAAAATTCAAGCTACTCTTCTGAATGGAATTTCAGCATCCACCCACTTCTTAATATTTTACATAATGTAATACATTTAGTACATAAATATCAGTAAATTTTAATATTTTATTTTTAAGGTAATTAAGTACAATTTTTTACTCCAGAAAAAAAGAAGAAATGCTGAAGTCTATTATTTCACAATTTTTCTCATCTGAAAGAAAATAAACAGACCAACATAATATTCTGAGTTACTAGCATGGAGCTAAAATTTTTCAAAGAACTTTTTTTTTTTTTTTTATGAAAAGTATACACAGTGGTACAATTTTATTGTAAAAAAAATCAATTCAGCAAGACAATACCCAAACTGACCAAAGGCAGGATTTTATTTTGCATTACTTATGATACAGAAGTACATTTTCCATCTTAATAGGCTAATATATATACATTTTACCATAGCATGATGCTAGCAGATTGAACATATTAACTTTTTAGCAGCTCAAAAATTATTATTATATTAATTTTTCTAATTTGGAGGAAAGGAGAGGAGGGGAAGGAGAATGGAAGAAAAAAAATCCCACATCCTGATGATAATGCTTTGTGGATCATTTTGTCTTTTTTTTCCCTCCTAGAAATTTGGACGTTCAATCTGCTTTTATCCCTTGAAAAAATAAAATACAGTCACAGCACAGGATACATTTTCACATTTCACATCCTCACAAAGAAACACAGAGCCCTGACAAACAAGATAAATGAACAACAATCCAAAAAGCAGTAGAGAAGGGTCAAATCTATTCAACTTATAGGCCATTGCGGAGAATGATGGGTCACACAATCTTCTCTTTTGTTTCTAAAGCTATCAAGTGGAAGCTTCATAGTATTAATATTTCTCTGATTACATATTAAGGGAAGAGGAACACAAGTAAGAACCTTAAAGGCTGATTGCTAAGAACTTGCGTCTATTATTGATGCTTTTTGGGTACCTAGCAAGCTTGATTCATTTGCTTAATCTCATATCTTCATCAGGAGTCGCAAGTTTCTGGTTTCTTTATTTATGATCAAATCTGATTTCCTTAGTTGGGGATTAAATCTATCACATTTTATTTGACCTAGAGATTCATACATTCACTACCAGAGACAAGACAGGATATAATAATAATATAAAGACTTACATTTTGATCGTTATCGTGTTTGGAAAAATGCTTTCTCATCTCCTCTTTCCCCTTCCCAAATGAGGATGTATTTTTCCTTGATTATGTAGAAAGTTGACATTTGTCGTATAAAGGGTATCAGGAAGCTGTAATCTAAATAATAATACCAATGTGCTACATCAGCTAGTCAAGAACATGATCGTGAAGTTGTGGTCTCAGAATAGGAAGGATCAGAGAAGGAAAGAGCTGCTGATAGACAAGTGGGATAAATTAGTACGGAATTAGTCAGTGATTAATATCTTTCAAGAGTTTTTGTTTGTTTGTTTTTGGTTTTTTTTACAGTTACATTTATAGATATATGCTTATCTCCCCTTCCTGGCTTGTTTCTATTTATGGACAGTAATGAGAGGAAAGGGAATGAAGAGAAACTGGGATATGTCAGAATGTTGACTATGCAATCAAGCTTAATAACATGGAGAAGTTTCAAACATATCAGACAAAAAGAGGAAAAGAGCAAATGAGCAACACAGAAAAGACATATTCTTCATCAGAAGTTAAAGCTTCCACCATATTAATTAATCACTGTTATAACCTCAGCTATTCCTCCATCTCAATGAGGAAATGTAATTAAAGGAGAAACAGTTTTCTTCTGAATCATAGGCATCATAGAATCATAATTAAGATAAGAATACTTACGTTGGAAGGGACCTTTAGAGATCATCTAATCCAACCCCCACCCTGCACACACAGGATCAATCAGAGCATGTGGCACAGCATTGCATCCAAGCAGGTTTTGAATATTTCCGTAGGAGTCATGTATTGTTCTGGATTACTCATGTATGTTTTCTTTATTATTTACATCCTCAGTGTAAACAGGTTAATAACACAAGCTACACCTAGGCAGATGGAACTGAATTGTCATTATACAGTTACTTGAGGAGTAACTACAGTTACTCCATCTTACATAAAGATTCTCATTTCATCTTGCTTCGGCTTCAACTCTCTTGGTTTGGGTCAGACACCTACACGAAAACGGTTGTGACAGAAGTGAGCATGGAGGACTGAGTGACTAGGGGAAGGTGGAAAATATTTAAGTAAGTGGAAGTACAGGTGGACATCAGATTAAAATGAAAATATAGCTACGATTTAAGCAAAAATGAACAAGGCAATTCCAGTCTGCTCTTCCTTAGTTTAGTAGTCCTTAGGGAGATTTCTGCAGAGATTTATGAAAAGTATGCTGGTGATATAAAAATCATTTAATTCTCATGTTGAAGTTCCCCAGTTAGAAGATAAAGGGGCAAAAAGGACTGTTCTAATTGGGGAATTTCAACATGAGAATTGGTGAAATTATCAATTCATTGAAAAATGACTGTCAAGCTGAGAAAAATAAGATATTAAGTGGAGTAAAAAAGGAATAGAAATGTCATGAACAGTATTGTATCAGTTTTCTATGAATGTGTTAAAGTTCATATTGCCTTCAGATTATTTCATTTTAGAAAGAATTAAATGGAAATAAGTCTTTGGAAATGATCCCTGAAAGTTACCTAGTATAATATCCTGGTCAAATGAGGTTCAGTTAGATGAGTTTTCGCAGGTCTTTGTCTTATTTTTAAAATTTCAAAGTACGAAGATCACAGAACCTTTCTGGGCAACATATTCCAAGAATTTCAGAATTTTTCCTAACAGAGCCTGGAAATTTCCTGTTAGAACGTGTGTCTATTCCCTCTTGAACACTGAAGAATCTATCTCTATTTCCTAAATCTGCTCAAAACAGACAGTGAAAAGGGCTGTAAGATCACCTTTTGTCCTCTTCTTATGACTGAACTGAAACCGAGTCTCTTCGCTTCAACTGGTATGACATTCCCTTAATCTTCTCGGTGGTAATCTTCTCACTCCAGTCTGTCTATGTCTTTCTTCTATTGAGGAGCCCCAAAGTGGACAAAGTATGCCAGATGAAGGGTAATAGTCTCCATACCATTATGTGTATGTGGTCTCTAAATCAGATGTATCCATATTGGGGATTTATGTATTGTTTCCAGAATTCTTTAAAATATATTTGAATATTACAACTTGTGAAAAAAGTATTGTGCCACAGTATTACTAATTGCACTCTGCCCATATATTGAATATTATACTTAGATCTCATCATTACCATTTCAAGAGGGTCACAAAAGAACTTGAAAAAGTATAGAGAACAACAAAGATAATCTGGTATGCAGAAAAATATATGTTTAATTTCTAGAGATCTGGGACAAATAGTTTTTCTTACTGTTGTTATTGTATAAACTCTCTATATTTTGTGTATGAGTATGTTTATTTGCAACCATATTTTTTCCTGGATATGCAAAGTGTCCTACAGTTACAATTTGTGTGTTTGTTTTAGGGCCATCTTCTGTTGTAGAGCTCCTTCTATTGCACCTATTTAAGAATCTAGGTTTCATAATATTTCCTCCTACTTTAGAGACTGCTATGATTCTTTGAGCTAGGTGCAGAAGAATTAGGTCAATTAATCCCATTGCCAGTCTTTCAGAAACCACTTCCATCGTTCTATTTTTTATTCTCATGTTATATACCTGATAGCAGTATAAAGGAGAAAGAGAGAGCATATTTTACATATTTCTTGTATATTTGCATAGGAGATAGAATACTAAAATGAGTATCTCCCCTTATATTTGACTTTCTACAGCTGGTAAAAAGCTGGTTGCGTCTACAATAAATCATTTTCATGTGTTTCAAAGCCTTACAAGATTTTGACATCTGTGGTGAAAGAAGGATCAAAATTAAACAAATCAAAACAAACTTAAACCCCAGCTGCATTTTTTTCAGATAGTTCTTTTTTCTGTAGGGTGTTAAATTTGCTACCTCAAAGTCCAATTAGAGTTCATTTTCCAATCCTGCAGCTGGGAGATGCTGAGTGAATTTGCCACACATAATGAAGATTTTCACTGAAATAAATGTTGTTTAAACAGACACAAACCAATGGCTTTATCTACTATTGCAAAGATAGATTTGGATTCTACTTTTTAGAGGTTTGGGAGTCTGTTGTTATAGACAGCCATAGTCTATGGCCTAGAAGTGCCTGAAAATATTGGTTGACTCAGAAATGAGTGACAGCCTTTGAGCGGTTGTATCATTATTCTAATGAGATATAAACTCGCATGGAAAACAACTACAAGGCCAGAAAAAAGTCAGAAACTGTGAGGCTATATGAAATGATAATTATATGAAACTGTCATAGCTATATCATAGCTATCATATCATAGCTATGATGTGTTATATCTATCATATCATAGCTATATGAATTGTAAAGTATATGAAATGATAGTTGGAAAAGGACAAAACACACAGGAACAATATTACCCTAAGAAGCAAGTTTTCTTAGTTTTAGACACACCAAAAGGCATCAATTGCAAAGGTATCATAGGTTTTCATTGAATCACTTAAGGTAAATTGCATAAAATGTAGCAAGGAGAAAAGTGGCAGTAGCTATGAAATATGGAAGGTCTATGCAAGTCTCATATATTTAGATAAAAGGAAAGGAAGATTTTTATTTTGCTTAACTTTCTGTACAATATTCTCCTTTGATTAGTAGCTATAAATATACAACCAAACAAATGTGAAGACAATATTTTCTTGAAATACTTGTATTTACATGCATACAGGAAGAGGTGACTTTTAAATAAAAAGCAAGATAAGATTAGAAAGAACACATCTACATTCTAGCTTCTTTTCTAGCATTGAAGAGTGGCTATAACTGATTTTTTTTTTTTTAATGGATTGTATAGCTGAATCAGTGATGGTAAGACCAGATACCAGTAAAAATTACTTTGGTCATTTCTAAGGTGACATGAAATCTAAAATTCTCCAAGGAGGAAAATTGACTGAGAAAGTCTAGTCATGAATGAGTCTGCAGGGAGAGCTGATTAACTGCTCCTTGTGTTAATACCCTTGAGAAAATAATACAAAATATTCTGATAAGCAAACTTCTATTTTCTTATGTTGCAGGAACATTTAGATTTTGGTACTCATCCTTGCTCTCTTAGGTTCTTTTGTTTAAACTTATACTGAATTCACTTTTGAAAGCAAGACCTCATATTCTGTGTGATGCAAATTATTATGATGCCAGGAACAAAGAAAGAAAATGGAAACAATAGAAAGGAAAAAAACACTATTTGAAACCATTAATGGTAACATAACTTATGTTGTTATTTTTGTGTATATTGAGTTTGAATAGAGTGGTTATATATGCTTATATATGGTTTTAACATCTAAATGCTTCTAAGCCTATGTTAGAAGAGAAAATTTCCTAGAAATTCCATTCACATTTTCTGTAAGTAGAAGCCAAAGAGACAAAAGTTTGGTTAACAACAAAAACAGGAACTGAATGTAGCTTCTGAACTGATGAACAGAGGAAAAAAAAAATGGTTGAAATCAATGTTACTGGTTCTATAAGTTCTTATTTGGAAGTAATCAACTTTTGAATAAAACTATTGGAATAAAAAATAAAGGTTCTTGAAAATATTTTAAAACTCTAAGTTATTATACAAAAATTCATCAGTCTCACCTTGTTACTCTAGAATCTTTCCTTGTCTGCTGCAGGCCCCAGTACAAAGTGGTTGATAGCTACGGCTTGAGATATAGACTGACACTTTCTTCTGTAGCCGTCATGAGTGAGTTATTCCAATCTGTGCTAGCACAGCTGGAAAATTTACCTTCACACGGCTGGAATTCCATTTTGGTCTGTCATGATACTACACTGCGTCTGTTTCTTCATGAGCTACGGTGTTAGTGCAATATGTTCTCTGAGATTTCTACCATCACAAATGCAGTCACTAAAACTGTCTATTAAACCCAGTTGCAATTGAAATGCTTTAATATCAAAAAATAAATTATTTTGTAAAAAACTCTACAAAACCAACTCTCTCAGGGATAGAAAAGCTTACATAATAGTCATGATTTTATTTTATTTCTATTTATTAGATTTTTTTTGCACGTATTTTATATTGTTCCCAGGGTAGACATATTTTAAGATTTTTTTTCTGGGTACTTTCTGGGCTACCTTAGCTGTTATTTATTTCAGTTCAAGGGAACAAAAGAGTTTGAAATTTATTCATATCTGTTCTTCCAGAGATAGTTCACACCGATACTGTGGTTGTTGACATGAAGTGTATAAATAGGAGTTAGTTAACTTAGGCTCTCTCTTTGAAACAGCATCAGAGAAGGAACAGCAAAGTCTGGATACTGGGGCAAGCTCAAGGTCAACATTCTAGCTTCATAACCAATAATTACCTAGAATTTTGATTATCAAATGCAATTTCTTTAGATACTGCCCTTTCTAAGTCCATACAGAATTCCTATTAAAAATGAGAATTTTAAAGATATTTTTATTTTACATTGTGAACGTTTAAAATGACAGAATTATTAGTATGTAAGTTGTCCTCAGTATTGATACTGAAATTCATTGCCGAGCATTTCTTCCATAATACCTCTCTGCCTTTTAAATAAAAAGAAGCGGGGATGGTTACTTTGCTACCTCTTCTAACCTCCTTTTTACTTCCTCTCCAAAATCTCTTCTCATGATCTCTTCTAGAGTTATCTGTGATTAATTTCATGAGACATGTGTCCTGTAATGTCATATGTGCTTGCAGCAGAGTTAAGTGAAATATAGAGCTTGCGTGTTTACACAGGTTGAGCTCAGACCTTCTGTGGTCAATATCTGTGTTGTGGTCACATTCCTATCTTTGCACTGTAGACAGAACTAGGAATTATAGAAAGAAGTTGAAATGATAACACAAATATTTCTGTAGAGTTATTAAAGCTAGTATGACACAATCAATAATTGTGATTACTCTAAGACCTATAATATCAGATATTTATCCTGGCCTCTTCTCTTATTCTTGTTGGTGTTCCTTTTTTCTGTTGCAGATTGTATGTCTTTCAGGGGTATTTTATACGTGAATGACATTACATATGTATTTACTGGCATATTTTTATTTAAATGAGTCAAATCTACAAAACTTTATTATGTCTGCATGATATGAACTGGGCTGTGGATCTTAAAACGTCATTTATAATGTCTTGCCATATTCATGAAAGAATGAACCACACCATGGTGACTACTGCACAAAGAAATAAGCTTTGACTGTGTGAGAGAGTTATGGTAACTAGTGTAAAATTGCTTGAGTTTGTAAATAGGAAAATGTATTTTCCTGCTGTGAAAATACAAAGACATTATGTAGTAGAACTATCTTTTACATTTTTCAGAGTTTAGTAAGCTGAGGATGGTGACCACCTCTACAGTAGGAGGTCTGTTTTTCAAAGTTTCCTTCAAAAGTTTTTAAAAGAAAGATTTTTAAAAATGTTCAAAACAATTTAGTATTATTGCATTGGCTGTTTCTTTAACAAAAACAATATATTTTTAAAATTGAACTTTTTAATAAAAGTGATATGTACTCATAGCTCCCATTGTAATCATGTCTCCTGTTGTGGTACACTGAGCTCTCTTGTATCACAGTCCCTTCTTAGACCATAGAACGTCAGGAATTCCCATAAAGGAATAATTAGGTTATTGTGATATCTATTTTTTTTATCAAGAGATAATGATTGACCATTTTTTATCTCCTTTAGATATTTGTAGTATGATTGTCAATTTGTAGATTTGTACAATTTCCATTATGTAAAAAAACTGAGTACTGGAGTTTAAAGACACAATACTATTTTACAATGGACATTTCATAAACCATGGCAAAATAATTTGTCTATATTGAAGGGCCGTGTCAGCTGCTGCACATCTTACAAGTGACAGTTGAGTTCTTATTAAGGACATCTGCCTATCCAAGATACAACAGTATTTCTAACCTTAGGTGGAGCCATCTGAAGAAGTATTAAATATTATATTCTATTTAAGTATCTAAGCCCTGAATTACAGGAAAGCTTTGTGGAGCGTTTTGATTTAGAATAGGACCTCTGGCAAAATTATGGCATAAGAATATGGTGAAAAAATCATCCAAACTGATTTTATTCTTCAGAACTTTCTGTAGCAGAAACAGTAGTTTTGGTACATACCTCTATCAGTACAGAGGTGGAGTTGTTTAAATTTCTTCTGGATAATTTCACTGAGTCTTCTCCATGACCTGTTTTCATTATTGCTCAACAAGGAATGTCTGTACTGAACCACACTGTTCTGTTCAGTATATGCCTGAATAATATTTGTTTCTTTTTTATTTTTTTAATCCTTCTTTTTAGTATAGTCCATTGACATGTGCTGATGAAAATCATTATAGAAGAGATAACTGCTATATTATTATTGTAACAAACTGTTCCATCTGACTTTACTATATGGAAATATATTCACTGTGAAGAAAGAAAACTAGAAAAATAAGAAAAGAGAGTTTTAGTACTGTCCTGGGCACACGTGCAGATGACTGCCTTTCATTTCAAATAAAGTTTTGCTATGGAAGAAATTGGAAGCAAGCTGATCATTTAAATTAAGTAGAGATGGTCTCCTTAAAGGAGATGACTCACAACCTAAAAAGTTTGTGAGATGCCTATAGGAGGTGAACTTTCTCCATCAACTATATAGGCGCTATATTTCTTTTAACTTAAGTACCCTGTACACCTCCAAAACTTTCGGAGGTGGATTTCATAGTGCACGGACACCACTTACAAGTAGAATCCATCCATGCATATATTGATATAAGCAATTGGTTGCTGAATTCAGACGTCTGAATCACTTGGTAACAAAGATGGGGTTGTTGAGTTTCTTCTGGATGATTTCACTGAGTCTTCTCCTTGACCTGTTTTCATTATTGCTGAATAAGGAATGTCTGGCCTGAACCACACTATTCTGTTCCGTTATACCTGTTGGAAAGTCAGTTCAATCAGAAGGAAGCCTCTTCCAACTTGGAAAAACATAGAAGGCACTTAAAATATTTTTCTGCTAGTCTTCATCCACTTTCTATCTCTATGTTTGCAGGACATGCCAAGAACAAGACTTTGCCTTCACCTAGATATATGACCATATCATTTGTAATTTTCTTTGTTTTTTTTTTTTTAAAACAGATTGTAGGATCTAGGAAGAATTCAAGGTATACTTTGAGTTGCAGCAAAGTCTTCCTAAAAGAGAAGGGCAGAGTGAAAGAGGCAGCAGGTCTATATTACATGTATATATGTAAGCTGCCAGTCTATATTACATATATACATGAAAAGAAGCAGCAGTTTGTCAGACTAGTTATGTCAGTTGAAATGAAGGGCTTGGGTGTATGTATTTATGTGTCACATATGTATTTATGTGTCTATTTGTTCCTATCATTGCCAGTGAACCAATGTATTAAGTATTCTTAAGCTAAAAAAATTATAACACAGAAGCAATATTGACTCTGAAGTGTTATTAGGAATATAATGCCTAGATCATCCTATAAATGTTTATTTAAATTATTTTCGAAGTGAGAGGTTAAACTAGGAGATGAACTGATGTTTTTCTAGTCAGCTATGAAGTGGTTTATGAGAAAATGCTAGTTTATTAGAATTCACATTTAATTATGAATGAACAACATTTACAAATGATATTGTAAAAATGGATGAATACAAACGATGATCTGATGGTTTGTGATCACAAGATGATCACCTTCCAAATTGGTTTTGGACAATCTAGAGACTAGATTAGGGGTTAGGGGAAGGTTAGGGGAATAGTTCTGTTTCTTTACTTTCTCTACTAGGTGAGGTATGGAAATAAAAATAAAGGCATTAGAACTAACTAATGATGCTTTACTTGGACAATGCTCTTTATTGATAGCTCTCCAAACAATTTGCAGATTTTCAGTTTTTCAGAAATGTCATTGTTTCCCAGAAATTTTCCCAGATATTTATGTTTGCAGTTAACTTTCATAATTTGAATTATCATTTTTTTCTTACAATATCAAAATTGGATTGTTTATCCTCAATTTTTATTATTCTGCACCTTGAAATAGACAAACAATAGCAACAACAACAACAAAAAAGCTCTCCCTAAATATGTATTTAAAATTATAGCACTTTTTCTTGGTCAAAGTTTTTAATGGATGTGTACATCTTCTGAGCAATCTGTGGCCATATTAGCTTCAAAACATATTCCAGTGCAAGTATCCAAAGTTTGCATGCTGTGAGTTCCATTTGTCATTGATGATGTTTTTCCAGTAACATTACAAACTGTTCCACAGTAGTTATACTCATGGCTCATCCTAAGGCTATCAGTGCTGAATTATGTCCCTCAAGCAGTACTGCTTTTACAAATGCTCTATTCCAATCTCTTTTACAGTGCAGGTGTCTTATTACTGCTGTATAAGTATATAAATATACTGCTGTATTGTAAGTATATATGTACAACATGTACAACATATATCTATATCTATAGATATATCTACATTTTCCTGTGGAAGAATCCTGCATTCCCTAATAGCTTTTGGGATGCTATTAATGAAACGAGAAATATAATGTGTCACCCACAATTGCCTCTAGTAAGATAGTAAGAGACACACTACAACAACAAGAGAAAGAATATCAAAGTTCTGTCCAACACACAAGATATATTTTATTCATTATGTTATTCATCATAAGTTATCATTTTTATTCTATGTTGTGGTGTGATCTGGTGAGCTGTGATGTGATCTGTGGGACAGGATGGAGGCATATCAATACTTAACTGGAAGTCAAGCTTTTGGTAACTTTGTGGGGTTATTATATGCTGATTTGGTTGTGCTGAGTTACTACGTGGAATTCATTGTTAATTCTTTTGTTACATCTGCCATCATACAGAAAACATAAAAAGCAGAAGTCTTGCCCAGATAGAGGTCCTTTCTATCAGGAAGGATGTTAGTAATTTGAACAAATTCCAACTCACATGTATGAAGTCTATTTACTTTTTCTGGATACACTATTTCTCGCTTGTCTTAAGCAATATGTCACTAATCACAGGTCATGAACTGCAGTAATCAGAGATAGAGAGATGTAAAGAAACGACCTCTGGATGTTCCTTCCATGAATAATAGAGGCAAACAGAAATTTCCTTATTGGTAAAATGTTTTGCTGCTCTTCTTCAAAGAGTTAAAAATAAAGTGTAAATGCATTATTCTCCAACATATTTTTTTACTATCTCATTTTTTTGAATATATATGCCTTTGAAGATTCACCCTGAGACCATATATTTGATAAAAATGATGAATGATGAAGATGATTAATTTCCAAAGACTGTGAGTATGGAACTCAACAGTTCATAGTAATCATAGATGAGTGTGATTTACAAAAAAGATTTAGGTTTAAGATCCCTAGTCTAGCAACATAGTAAGATACATTTGTAATATACATTTATTGTTCAATTTAATATTATTGTTATTTTATATTTCATGTCCTGAGGAGATTTAAAAATAAAATGAAGGATGGCACTAAATATAAGATTGTACAGCATTTACTGTCATTCTAAAACTATCTAAACAAATGAACCAAAAGCAAGAATTTCCTTTGCAGCGTGAAGTCATTATCATTTCCTTTTCTGAGTTTTACAATGAAAAGTCATGTAAGTAGCAGTAAATCCTACATGTTTGACTACACTAGCTAATTAGCAAATAATTATGCCATGGCATTTTGTCAAACTTCCTGATGCTCCATTAATGTGCATTTCAGACTTAGTACATAGATCATTAAAGTGTACTGTTAGCATTTGTTGCTTTCTGACAAGTGTTTTGGATATTTACTGTAATAAATAAATATATATAATCCAGTTGATACACTAGATAGAATTATTTTGGTTTAATTAGTTTTGAAATGTTTAGAGAAATAAATTAAGAACAACTCTTTGCTTTGCTTATATCCTTTCACTTTTTCAAAATGTGATAGGTTGAAAGAATTTTCTAATATTTTTCAGACGTTCACAGTTTGTATTGTCTATATGAGAAATGACAAGTTATTTTCAAGTAGAAAAACAATGAATGAATCCTTCTCATTGACTAGTTATTGATTGAGACTAATCTTGCTCCAGCTTCTATAACTCTCCAGGACTGATATTATAATGAGTGATTTGATATGGAATGATCAAAACTATCTGATACACCATTTCACAAACTCAAATTCAAGTTAAAATGGAAAATAGAACTGAATAAAAGAAATTGTGATTTGGTGCATCAGAGTAATAATTCCATTTATGGCAGTTGACACTACTTTGTCTCATTTTTCTCTTGCTCTGTTTTCGACCTTTAAACAGTCTAGCTTTAAGTTATCAGTTACTCATTGAAGGTCTTTGCTGCTGATAATTCTAAAGTTAAAACGAAGGCAAGGTAAGCTTAGAACAAATCTGCTAAAACTGAGTGCAAAACCACAACACAGTTATGTTGTCTTTGTGTCCTAGGAATTAGGACAATTGTTTAGGAATATGTTGGTATGTATATATAAGCAAATTTCATTTTACCTTGCTACTCAGACTTCTTCAGCCAATTCCTAGTACTTCTGGCTATATTGTAAAATATCTTTAACACCATTCTGAATGTATGCAGCAGCAGTTTTCTATATGGAGGAGATCCTTGTTCAAGATAGTTCAAAACTTTGAGCTCTGTTGAATAAAGGCAAAATGAAGAATAATATATTCCTCAGAACAGAGTACCTACCATCAGAGTCTAAGAGATATATTGTCACAAGCTTCACTTTTCACCCTCCTGTCAAATGCAAAGTAGAAATATCATAGGGTCTACTTGCAGGAATCAACTGGTGTAGAGCCTTTAAGAGAAGTAATGAATCAATGTTAAACATATCTATCTTTAAAATACTTGTCCTCTTGCAAAAAAACTAATAAAAATAATATAGAATAATAGAGCTCTATTTCTTTTCAAAGAAGTACAGAGCATTCACTCATTCTATAAGATGTGAGATGCAAGGTGTGAAACACAAAAGATGCTCTCATTCCTCCAAAAAGCTGAACCATAAATTGAATGCTTTTTCTGAATCTACCAGCTTAAAAAAAATAGAAAAAAGACAAAAAAAAGATTTATAACATCTAACATGATTATTTTCAGATGATTTACTTTATGTAGAGTGTATGCTTAATAAGCATTTATCCAGATCTTCAAAGTTATTTGATTTCTACCTCCTTTTACCTTTCACTTCTAGACAGGTTTTGTGAAGTTCTGAAGCTTTCACTTTAGGAAACATATGCCGTGGCATTTTGGGTATTATTATTTCTTGGCTATTCTAATTTGGTTAGTCTCAAAGAAGAAACGTCATTCTTAGTGCAAATAATAGTTGCCATCTTCTTCATGGATGAGAATATACTTTCATAGTTGGATAACAATTTTGTGTATGAACCCTGCAGATGCAAATTAAGCATATTATACTACATTCTGTTTTATGTGCTCTTATTTCCTTACTTTCCACTGCTCCTCCAGAAAATAATCTCTTTGAAAGAGAGCAAAGTCCTTTCTTTTGCAGCAGGAGAGCTTTCCCCTTGACAATAGTGGAAGAAGTGAGGGCTGTATATCATGTAGCATTTAGGATGTATACAATTACCTATCCCTGAAAATATTTAGGACATTCTTTTCCACAATTTTTTTCTTTTTTTTTTTTTTTCTTCTTTTCTGGTTGTTTTCTGTTTATTCTCCTTTTTTACTAAATATTTTGTTACTCTTTTTGGAAATTCAAGAAAAATGTGTTGAGAGTTGTCAAAGCTAAAATTCATAACTAATAAACAAAGAAGCAAGTTGGGACAAAAACAAGGAAGGCACAACAATAATAAGAGAATATATTTTTACATGGCATTAGTTTAATATTTCATATATGTCATATATTTCATATATTTAAGCAGAAGAACATTTATTTTTATTTTTTAAATCAGGAGATTTTTTTTTTAAATATGATGACAATATGTTATAGGAAGTTTCAAGTGAAATATTATTGCACAATAGGCAGTAGTTCACAGAATCTACAGAATCTACAAGGTTGGAAGGGAACTCTAGAGATCATCTGGTGCAACCTTCCCGCTCCAGCAGGCACACCTAGAGCAAGTGGCACTGGGCAGCATCCAGGTAGGTTTTGAAGACCTCCAGAGAAGGAGACCACAACCTCCCTGGGCAGCCTGTTCCACTGCTCTGTCACCCTCACTGTAAAGAAGTTCCCCCTCACATGCAGGCGGAACCTCCTGTGCTTCAGTTTGCACTCGTTTCCCCTTGTCCTATCACTGGCCACCACTGAAAAATGCTTAGTCCTCTCTTCCTTACAATCTCCCTTCATGTATTTATACATGTTAATAAGATCACCTCTCAGCCTTCTCTTCTCCAAGCTGA
>JAUBOD010000216.1:298588-314736 GCA_032353885.1 Nothura maculosa | reverse complement strand
GTAGAGGGGCAGAATCACCTCCCTTGACCTGCTGGCAACGCTCCTCCTGATGCAGGCCAGGATCCCATTGGCCTTCTGGGCCACGAGGGCACACTGCTGACTCATAGTTAACTTGTTGTCAACCAGGACTATATAAATAGCTATACTTTATAAGGCAATTTCTATTCTAGCATTTAAAAATAATCACTAATGACAATTATTTGAAATTATATTCAAATAAATGGAAGTTTTTATGAAGAATTTTCTAAAAAAAAACCATCAAAATGCAGCAATACCATATAGTTAAATTCTTATTACTTGAATTTTGTATGGTCTTTGCAGTTTTACATTATTTTAAAATATAATTACATTTTAAGTTAAACAGTACAATTAAAAACTAAGTAGAAAAGTGATAAATGTATATGCATGTAATTATATAAACTTCACATCTCAAGATGCATTTTTTTCTAATCTGATTTTTAGCAGACTTTCCAGTGTATTACCTTTGTTGCTAAATTTAAACCCCCAAATTATAATTAATCATGTAATTCAAGAATGCTAGAATCCAAAACATTAACTGACTGGTATACATTTTTTTTTATTATTATTCTAATACGCTATAGTAGACTTCTAGGAATGAATTTGTTTATATATGGCAATAGCATATATATAGATATATTCATTCCAGAAAAGCATCTCTGTCTTCAAATCACATTTCAGACATCTCTCATTTACATCAAGTATGAGACTATACATCCCAAGGAATTCAAAAGCAACAGATTTCTTTTTCCGTATAACTGCAAGTAAAAAATTATATTCATATCTGACATATCAAGCTGGCTATCGACTTTCTGAGAAACAGTAAATTTATGCATTTGTTGCGTAGTAATTGTAGGCATCATTTTGCTTCCCTAAGGGAAGTGTCTATATCATGTGTTTTTTATGTACCAAATTTAAATTAGTTAGTATGTTTACTCTATAGTCAATAGGGAAAAAATGTATCATCGTAAAATAGGGAGGTTGTCTGGATATGTATCTAAGGGAATGAGAAGTGAGAATACTGATTGCTTTCTTGCTGAAGTTGAATGACTGTGATAAAGACTAGCACCAAACAGACAGAGTCCAAGAGGACCATAATTTGTAGTCAAGACAACCAAATGAAAAGCTGGTGTAAATGTGTTAATTATTGCTTATTTATTTACTTAGTCATTTATTTGTTTATTTGTCTTTGATTGAAGAAGTTGTTAGCTAAAGATATTATATGGACATAGGTATTAAAAAGAAATTTGATCATATGTCTTAGACGAATAGAAACATAGTGGAGTTCTATCAGGTATATCAGTGTAAATCTCTTTGCTAAAGCAGTACATCTATCAGAATTGCTTGCTCATCTAACTCTGTCGGCTGAGTAGACCAAAACAATATTTTGGGGTGATTTCTTAAGAAAGTGACTGCATGACTTTCTATCGGAAATATCAATTGATGGCTATTAATCACTGGATGACAGGGACATTGTCCTCAAGAATTGTTAAGTTCTATTTCTATATCTTTCCCTAAGCACCCATTCAAGCTATTATTAAAGACTGAGTAAAGATTAGATGATCTTCTTGGAAAAATTCTTTCAGCTATAGGGATTATGACAGTTTAATACTCTCTGACCAGGTTCTTTCTGATATTCCATGCATATAGAGAATGTAAAAATTAAATATAAAAGTTTGCTTTAAAGATATTTATTGTTGCACTGAATTTTTAACTCATCAATATACTGAGATCACAAGTGTATACAGGTATACAATTCAATAACAATACTCATGTGATTGCTTTTCCCAGTTGCTTTTACCATACGATCACGATCATGATGCTGAGTGTCCCCAATCACCATGAAGGAACATATGCTTGTAGACAGCTCAAACTCATTGCTATCTTAAAAATTACTTTGTTAGTAGTTCAGGTTTTATATCTTATGCTGGGCTGAGCCACACATACTGCCTTCAGGCTGGTCTGTCTAATCCCAGGAAGAATAGCTTACACCAATTAATCCACTCAACAGGTACATCTGCTTATCTAACACAAAAGTCATTCTATGATGACCTTTGTGTTGAGATAGTCAGATCTCAGTACAATACATATGATTAATGATTTATATCCTACATGATTCCTGAGCTTTAGCGGCACCATTAACCCATCTCCTCTAAGCCTCTGACCCTTCATCCATGGTAGAGGTTATTTTTTGGTCACACAGACAGGGACTCCAAAGTGAATTTTTGCTCCCATTAGAATCTGTAGAGATCTAATCAGCCTAGATGCCATTGGGTTGACCTGTGACTGTTTTTCTGCTGTATCAGGAGCTTGTTTTTTTGTCAATACTTTCTGATGGACTGTTATGATGTTAAAAGTGAGTGGTATTTAATAGTATCATTAGATAATTTTTGTCTAATCCTGAAAGACCCAAAAAGATACTTCCAAACCTCTGGCATAATAAGGCAGAATCAAACTGCCTAAGTTGCACTGTGGCACTTAAATTTAAGTACAGTGTATTTAAAGATAGTGCCTGAAATTTTTCTATTCCATTTCTCATCTTACTTTCTTATTTAAATTGTTGTGCCTTTTTGCTTTCCTATGTACTTACATTGTTATTCCTTGAGGTAAGTGCTGCTGCATGACTGAAGAAATGGTTGATGTGGTTATGTTACATATATCATGACAGCAATATAATAGAATGAATATATGTATATGAAATAGAATAAATAATACCCAAGGGGCAGGTGTGACATATATGCAAGAAACAACCAAAACTATGAAATCTCTTTCCCTGTGTCTATAAAAGCAGCAAAACATCTAGATGCTTGTGTCAGAAAACACATTCATCTCTATAAAGTTACTGCTTTACAGTGGCATAGCTTTTTAGGCACAGCAAAACAAAAGTCTGTCTTCTGTAGAAGTCTTTTCTTTTGTTTTGTTTTTCAGAGAAAGAATCTCCTAGAATAAATGCTGCTGCCCTTCTGTTAAAATCCGTAACCACTAAATCTGTGTAACTGAGGATTCAGTGTCCCATATCACATCTTATCACTGGGCAGTTTTAATATCCTTTATTTTGCCAGAATATTTGTCAAGGACTTAGAAATCATCTTCATGAGGAAAAACAGTACATTGCTGACTCTTTTAAATGAGTGAATTTCACTCAGCAAAAATAATATTGGTGAAACATACTCTTCTTCAATATGTTCTTTCTTTTCCTCATATCTTTTGGTTAACAAGTAAATTAAATAGATGAGTAACAATAGTAAACTAAAATTAATAGAACTTTCCCTCCCTCTGTTTTTTTCACTGAGGACAGATATTGGTGATATTGATCCAAATGAAAAGTAAGAGCTCATTAAAAATGGATTAGTTGAAACTATTTTCATTGCAGTTGTATACTTTTTCCCTAGGGCCTTTTAGTGTATCCTGATCAGTTGAGTATGGGCATGTTCTCTCAATAATCTCTTAACATATCAATAGATGTTTTACCAAAACATTTGGTTGAGTGAAACACCAATCTTGCATATCAAATTTTATATGGTCATTAAGGATAACTAGATAAAGGCTCCAATTCAGAGAAGTGTTTTCAAATTTTATTAGTGTCATCTATTATTTTAGATATCCCCAAAATCCATTGAAAACATTCAAAGTACTTCTATGGGCCTGTGCTCTTTTCCAGACAAGAAAGAAAAAAGAAAAAGAGGAATTTTAGTTGACTATATTGGTCTGTACTTCACCGTGAGTAGGTAGAATATCGTCTTAAATATTCTGCTGAGAGCTTTTTCACTTTTAGATCCCACAAACAATTGTGTGAATGAGAGGAAAGCATTTCAACATTAAAAGTAGGTCAGATATAAAACATTAAGGTACAACATTAAAACTAGGTTAACTGTTGTCTCAAATGGGATATAATCACTCAAGAGACATGATTGGGGTCCGAATTCATCTGATTCTACTACATTCAAGTGTGTATGTGGAGAAAAAGGGCTTCTATTCATCTCATCCTAAAGAATATATATAAAATAGATAAAAGTGAAAGAGATAAAATAGGCCAGAAGAATTGAGCTTTAGGCCTATTTCTATCCTTTGACTATACAGAAGCACAGAGTGACCCATACAGGTGTAGAAGTGAAAACTCTAAAAAGTAAGGAAGGTCATTTCCACACAATATTTCTGCTAAACTATTGAAAAATAACCTCTGTGTTTCAGTCTTTTCTTTTGTCAATACAGTTAATGATATTAAACCACACTTAAACTCTGTTTGGTCATGTTGGTTAGGGTGCTACCTAAGGACTACCTAAGTGCCAATTAGATAACTGGATCTAGTACTGGACTTTAAGACCTTACAAGTATAGGCTTCAGGTACATAATTAGAATAGATATCTCCCTTCTGGGCAATCTTATACCCCATGCAGATCTTTTGAGTGAAATTTACTGCACACAGGAGATACATTAAACAGATTCAAGTCAAACATTAATGTTTTTTAAAGAGCACTGCCATATTTGTTGAAGGTAAATACAGATATCAACAGTTGTATCTTTTAAAAATCATAAGTTTAAATTGGGTAAAGCTGGCACTGCATAGCATAAAGGACTATCAAAAGATTATTTCTTTTAAAGAGCAAAATATACCAACTAATACGCTGCAATATAGATGACATTTTTCAATTGCTTAATAATCTATACTGTTTCTTAATGTTTTTTTTCCAAAAAGTTCAAAATAATATGCATTTTTTTTCAAAAATGTTTTCTTGCCTCTCTCTGAGCACCTCTTCAAGTGCAAAGCACAACTGAGGTGTAATTTTTCTTAACAAAAATAGCTATTCTGCCTCCTGCAAAAATTATTTATTAAGAAAATATACACAGATAACAAAACCTAATTCACCTTTCAACTCATATGCAAATAGTATAACCCATATTCTTTTTTCTTAAAAAAGCCTGAGATCACAGATTATTTTTATCTTAGCTCTTAGGAAAGATAACAGAGAGATGAAGATAGAAAGCTGACTGCAACAGTATTCATAGAAAAAAATGAAAAAAAAGATAAAGAGCAGCTCATGAAGTAACCATATTGTCTAGCACAATGACAAAGGCAGTACAGAGTGTACTGGGACAACTACACTGAAGTCTTCATCTTTTAAAAGACTTGCCTTCTAAAGAAGCTTTATTAATTGAAATAATTCATACAATAAACAATAACAAATAATAATAAACTTGTCAAAGCTTTATTCACAAAAAAAAGAAAAAATAAATAAATCCTAAATAATACGTTTTTACATGAGAGCAAACATTAGCAACCACAACACAAGCATTCTCTACTTAATTTATTAAATGGGAAATCTTGTGACACCAGGTCGTATGTTTACTAGTTGAAAGCTTTTTAAAGACTAGTTGAAAGCCTTTTAAAACTAGTGTCATTATTTTTAAAGCAAAAGTAGAGAAAGAAACTCCCCCTTGTAGTAAAATAAACAGTTCTGTGATTTCCACTATCAATCACCATGACTCCCAAATCTATTTGGAATTAGTAAAGCATAAAACATCCAGATCTTGAATTCAGAATTCTCATTCACAACTGATATAATTACTTACAGATTCCTTCCAGAATATTCTCACTTAAATATAATGATTTCTGTAATTTTTTCAGTGCCATAGATTATTTGAAAATAGCTTTCATAGAGCAGGGGAGAATAGGCTTAAGGGTTATTTTTGTCTGGGCATACACATTGACATGGGCACATACTCTTATCTGCTGCCTGGTTGACAGAGTCTTCACTTAGGAGATAAGAGATATGGACTTGCAACCTCTCCCTCTGAGTTTTCCCTAGAGTTGGTTGCTGTGGAAAAGTGATCTGGTCCTGGCAGCCACTGTTTAAAAACAGCAGGCTGCAGTTTAGTTAGTCATGTCAGTTGAAATGACCAGTCCTTTTAAGTAACATAGTCCTCCCTTCCATATTATTACCAAATATCAGACAACTAGTACGCAAAGTACTAATACCTAGAAAACCTAGGCAGACATTGAACTGGAGGTTTTAGATTCCATTTTTTGATTTAGGTAGTTCAGTCTTCTTCAGTCTTGCCTTTGACACCTGAATTTTCATTTTAATCTCACTCATCATCTTTTAACTTTTCTCTGTTTCTTTCTTCTTGGAGCAGAGATACAAAATTCAGTGTAAAAACTGATTACATGATACTGGCTTTGGGTGCAAAGGCAATCAACTTGCAGAGCAGAAACAAGATCATTTATAGTTCTTTTAACAAGGTACATTTTCTGCTGCAGTCCCTCTTTTTTTTCACAGTGGCATAATATGGTACTTAATACACCATGGGTAAATTGTCCCCAAAATGAAACAACATGATCTCTACTCAACCAAGAAAAGAATTTATGATTGATATACTTTCCTGTATTACATGAATGAAGGTCATTGTGTAGCATTCATACTTTCATGTCATATTGGTATGAAAGGTAAAACTTCAATTAATGCGGATGTCGTGAAATCTGACAAACTTTCATTAACCATTCAAGCTCCTGGAATCTCAGTTCTCAAAGCTGAGTACATGCAGGCGTACAATGAATACAAGAGCCTTCCCAACATTGTCTGATCAAAAGAGGTCACGTATTAGATCCTTGGAGGAATATAGGATTAAAAAGCACTTTTGCATTTCTAGTAGTCGTTTCCAAATACCTTTAAATGTCTACAGGAAAAAAAAAGAGAGGAAAAAAAAGCATATAGATATATTTTTAGATGAGACAACACTAGTAAACTGATTGTTTTTATACATATTTTAATCTAATTCTTTTTATTAGGATTTATCAAGTTGTTTTTGCATACTGCATAAACTAACAACTTTGGATTAAAAAAAAAAAAAGATGGTGCAGTGAGAATTTGAGGAAAATTTTTATTCAGGAATGACATGTCATCACGGGGGATTAAGGCATACTAGTAATGGCCAAACTACATACAATGCAAGTAATACCTACATTCTCAAAAATTCTTTTGCTATTTTCTGACACTGAAGCTGTTGTAAGCAGAGTTTTTCGTTCCAGTGCTGAGTTAGAATGACCTGAAGGCATCTCTAATTTATATCAACTGGAAAAAGTCTAAATAAATGGAAGTACAGATGGAAGATTCTAACCGTGTCCTGCTTCCCCTAATGTGGTAGCAACAGGAAGAAATATGCCAGAATTTATGAACCTTAATATTGGATGTTTAAGTCACAGAAATATATTCCCTTGTTCAAGGAAGCATACTTCTTTACTATGAAGTAGTTCTAATCAAATAAATGAGTGGTTCATTTGGAAATATGTGATTCATTTGAGTAGGTGGTTCCTTTGGAGTCTAGATGGTTAAAAAATAAAGTTGACTTCATAAGAATTGTTTCAGAAGGAATTCTGGCAAGGTCAAAATAACAATTTGGCTTAGTAGCTACAATTATTGTACCTATAAAAGAAATGAAAGAAGCTTGGTCATGCTGAAATGAAGTGTTTCCTTTAGACCAAAATTAACATTTATTAATTTTCAGATTTTTCTTTTCAATACTTTTGTTCCTAGGCGGAATCAAAGAACACTTAAAGCTCTGAAAAACCCTCATGAATAAAGATACTTCTATCCTTTGCACAGCTCAGAGAATTATACTGATTTTGAATATCAGTTCATCATGCCCAGCCATCAATGTGGCAGCACAAATTCCTTAGGAGTCTTGCTGTCAGTGGTAGAACAGTAAAGTTGGCTATGGAGCAAAGGCAATTTCACCCAAATAAATGTTCAGTGGACTTAGTTTCAATAATGAATGGGTAGTCAGGTCTTTTTACTCTGTCTCTCATGACATTTTTTTTTATTCAACTCCTGATGATGAACTTTGAAGGTAAATAAAAGATGCTAGTGCTGGTGCAGCTCCTTTAGCTCTGACCACTTTGTGTCAGTTTGGCATACCTCTGACCATGTAATGGGAAAGAGCATTGAGTATATGGTGTATGCTATTTTGCCAAGTATATAATTTTGATTTTCCTTCCTGTCTTATATTTTAGGTAGATTAACTATAGGACAAATTATAGGATCTTTTTGTTTCAAGTAAAATGTATGTTTGGTCTTAGTTCTTGTGAAACACATATTCTTAGATAAATATGTTACCCAGTGTGAATAACTCCTTGAAGTTTCTCTGAAATCTAGCTGGAAAATACAATTTTTCTATTTTTTAAAAAAGTGAAAAATTATTGTAATAAAATTAAATAACATGAAGTTTTTCCATCTTAAACTTAGAGCCAATCTATGAGAGCATGATGATCTTTGATTTTCATATCATATTAACAAATATCTTTCTTAAAATGACAGAAAGAAATAATAATTAAAATAATTATGGTAACTAAAAAAAATTCACAAAATCTTCAATTACAACTGTCATTTATTACAACTATATTTACACATACACATTATATTCCATACACACTTGGAAATAATATTTGTATATTTTATGCAATGCTATATTGTATTTTTTTCTGTTTGTTGTTTATATTCCATATTTGAAAGACTGAATATAAAATGAAGTTGAACCTTACCTCTCTAATTAAAAAAAAAAAAATGTATATAACTTGTACAGATTATCGTTTTTGTTTGTGAAGGTTATTTTGAGAGCTACCGAAGATATTTATGGCTCTAAAAGATATTTCATAGCACTCTTCAGTGTTTACCTAAAATGTATGTATATTCACATAGGTGCTTGTATTCACATAGATTAGCTTTCTAAATAACAGTGATATGTCTTCATTATTTGCATTTTAGAAGTATGACACAATGGTATTTATCAAGGTTTCTGTGAATAAAGATGCTCTTGCACTCTTCAATACTGACAAACTTGTAGTACACCAGCAACGGAACTGTAGATACTGCTGCTGCATCTTTCCTAAGTGATTTTTACTTTTTAATGTGACACTTCACTAGAGTTATTTCCTCATGTTGAAGTCATTAAATATTTATGTGAAACAGCTTATCATTATTTGCTAGAGATTATTCTGAACATTTTAGGATGCTTTTAAGTGAAGACATTCTTTCCTCTTTTAATTTTATATGTGTCAAAGTCTAAATGCCTGTTTAGCTTTTTACATCCTCCTACTCTTTGATTTTTTTTCCACTTAATTGTGTCCAAGTGGCTGACACGAAGTGGAGCTGGCTCTTCCAATACAAGTGCTCCTGAATACAGTTAACTCAAAGGTTTATTGTCATGAGAAGCAGACAAAGGTTGATATTCAAAGTTTCCTTTATGAAAGAAGTCTGTAATTCCAGCCACATGCCTCCCCTGCCTCCTTCACTCAGAGCTGCTTTGAATTTGGCACTAGGAATCCAAAGTAGGGCTTGGACAGGAACTGACTTAGAAGGACCAGGAATATTTAGTGATCTGAAAACAATAACAAGCCTATAACCTTTTTAGGTTTGGAAAAAGCTTATGGTTTTATAAAAGTTTGCCAGGCTTTCAGCAATCTGGCATTGCTTAAGTAAACTATATTGAAGATTTTATATCTGCAGTCTCTTAAGAAGTTCACCCAAAGTAAACTGCAAATTCATAGGGCATTAAATGGCTTTCTTTTTCCAACTACTGATTTAGCAGATAAAAATGATTTTTTTCCTTGTGGTTGCTTTGCTTGTTTTGCTTCATATGAGGCTGCTCTATGAAGACTGAAATGGTTTTGGTAGGCTTCAGTGAATCACTTCTGTCCTGAGTTTTTATACATACTCTGTGGTACAAATATAATATCTACTCCATAGGGGCTCAGGACCAGGTAGTAGAAATGCTCCCATAACCTGAATTTTACTTTTCTTGCAAATAGGAGCAGGGGAATTATAAAGTACCATGAAAAAGTGAATGTTGGCTAGTAGTACTCCACAGTGCTGTGACATTTGGAGCCACAGACCATCTTCAACAGAACACACTGACTGCATTATTCAATTATAAACAGTAGTTACATCAAAATGCTTCATGATAGTTTTAAATTCTAACTTTGTCACCTCATTTGCCAGTGGTCACAACTTCTCTGAAACTCGCCAGGGTGCATAAACACTTCTTGAAGATAAATACCATATATAACTGAGTCACTTGCATAAAATAGCTTGCACTGATAAGTGTAAAGCAGACGGCATTCAAATCATCTCTGGTAAATCTACAGGTACCTTTGAGAAGATGATGAATGTAAGCTACTCTTCTGATCTGAATGGCCTGTGTACTCTTAAAAAAAAAGAAATTGCATATGTATTTGAAAAAAAAAGGAAAAAAAGCAGTCTCTTTACCAGTATTAAAATAAATGCATATCACATGATCAAAAAAAGAAGAAATTTTAATTTGGAAGGATATTAAGTGCAAGTTATTTTTTCCAATTAACTACATTTTATCCTTTGTGTATGTATGCATGCGCATATGTGGTTTTTTTTTCTGGAAAATGAAAATCTAAAAACTATTTTCTATATATTTTACTGTTGTTACAGGCAGAATTATGTCAGGGTACTAAAAACAGTCACAGATTTTATTTTTTTTTGTCATTCAAATCTATAGCTTGAAACTAGTTTTATTATGTAAAGTTCCAATAACATAGGAACTGTGATAGTTCTAAATTTTCCTATTTCCTATCATCCCAAGCTCTCTTATTCCTTGCCTTGTTATTGCTACATCAATATCTTTCTTTCAGTTCCTTACCTATCAGCAACATCTTTCCCATCATCCTGTTGTGTCTCTGAGGACAAGCTTCTTTCCTGGAAAGTAATGGTTGCTGGCTGAAAATTTAATCTTCTTCCATCCCATTTCTGCTCTTTGCTGTTTCTGTCTGTTTTCTTTCTTTTCTCCCTCTTTGTACAGCTCTGATGCCTCAGTGGGGTTAATGACCTTTTAATCAGTGTGCAATCAAGTTAGTTGGGAACAGCATTTCTGAGAGCAAATACCTAGGTCTGAGCAGTGAGCTACAACCACCATAGTGTGTCAAGCATGGCTGAAGCAGCAATGTCTGATTCATTGCGGTCCAGGTGTTACTAAAAACACCTCACAAACAATCCATGCCTGTAACTTTGCTCTGGCCTCATATCTTAGATAAGGTGGCTTTTCCAGTTGTCCTTATGTTTGCTATGGATGTCATGAGGATTTTCTTCATTTTCTTGAACTGACACTATCCTAATGGGACAAAACACTGTTTAAAGGTATGTTAAAATCATTGATTTTTTGATGTTCCAGTCTCTGAAAAAAAAAAAGCAAAACAAAATAATAATTACTAGTCTGTAGAGATCAGAATGAAAAAGAAAAAAAAAAAGAAGTTAAAAACAAGAGAGTGGAGAGGAGAAGGAAGGATAGGAGAGGTAAAAAGAAAAAAGAGAAGAAATCTATTTCAAATAATAAATTACTTCTGGTCATTCTGTTTTTGTGGGTTTTTTGTATTATTATTTTAAATAAATATACTTCATTTAATCTGTTCTTACAAATTCTGCTGCATTAAATAATAGAAATATTTTGTGTCAAAACAACAAATAGTGTGCTTTTGTTTTTCTTTTTTATATCTTATTCTCAAAAACATAATCCAGATTTTGTCATATACAAAGTATTGTAAGAATATGATTATTTTTCTGAAAATATTCTCTATCCTTTTACAAAATATGTGAAAACAATGGTGACAGGAAAAATATGTTTTCTAATTTTAAATTCCTTTGGACTTTTGAGCAATTTATTAATTTCATTCATAAGAGAAGAAAATCAGGTACCAGATAATATTAAGAGCTTATATCCTATGATTTCAAATGATTTTTGACCTTTAGAATAATGTGTAAACATTTTGGAATGCCATCTAAATATAATTTTCAAAAGAAATTATATAATTCTGCAGGAGACATGATTTCTTCTTCCTTCTAGCCTACTTTGAAGAATTTTGATATACTGAATTGTCTTCTACGACATCTCTTCTGAACCGTGTATTCATCATAATGAGTGATGCTCTCTGAATTATTTAAATGAAAACCTCTCTGAGGGTCATTACAATTAGATCTCAATTTAAGTACATTTAGATCAATTAGACTCTTTAAATATAAAGCAAGCTGGACATTCATGTTAGATATCTGCTGGATATTCAAAATGCCAGTTTTGACCTATAATTTTTGGGACAGATTTGGGAGAAAATCTACAACTCATGTAGATTGATAGGAGTAAATTAATACCAGTTGGGTAACACTGATTTTTTTAACCTTTAAAATACAAATTACACAACTTTCATTTTCTCTTTCTTTTGCATACACAGTCTAATAAAATGTATTGTTTAGATATTTGTACCTTGTAAAAGTAAATTAAGTAAAAGAAAAAGAAAATTTATCGGCATGTGTCCTTTATGTGACAAATCTAGTGCTTTCACTTCCCAGAAGTACTCAGTAAATTACCAAAAAAAATCTCCTGAGTACAATAAAAGTTATATTTTACTAAGGGAGACCTTTTGTTCTAGCTGCACACAAGGCTAATTTGATTAAACATCAAATTCCAAACTGTAAATAACTGCTGGAATGAAGAATTGAGCATATGTTATGGCAACGTGAATAGAAGATTCCTTTTAATTCAGTAATGGTAGGATTTATACAATGCTAAAAGTCCACTGGCTTCTCTAATATCGTTCATGGTATTATCATTGATTTTAAAAAAAAATGAACAGCACTTTCCCACAGTGCAACAAAACCCTTTGCTCTGCTTTCTGGCCCCTGAACAATGCAGCCTTTGTTTGCCAAAGGAGCAGATCCCAACACTTGTGAGCTTCCTAACCTTTCTTCCTGCTGGTGATTACATTTGCAATTCATGCCATGTGGATAGTGGATGCTATTTATAAATCCCTGTGGGGGGAAGAATGAAAAGGGAGAGGAAAGGTTAAAAAAAGAAAAGAAATTAATCTCTTTAATTCCTCTTGAAAGAGCCAAAATGTCCAGTTTGTTATGCACATGAAAGCTTTCAAATCATGCTGAGCAGATAGAGCAACAACATGCCTCACATGTCTGCTTATGGATATGCCTGCTGTGAGCATGAGAGAGCTCAGCTATCCTGTAGCACACAGAAGATGATGTAGTTCCTGCAGCCCACTCTACTGGGAACATGTAAAATATAGAACATGATATCCAGAATTAGGATTTGCTTCCCAAGGATAGTTCTATTTTTTTTTTCCAAAAATGTTTTTTAATGAGGAATAAGAATGAAGAACATCTAGCTTTCCTTGAACAGGAGTTCTTTCTTTGTATCAAAATGCATTACTCCCATTCTTTGTCAAAAACAGCGTTAGAGACAAAATAGAAAAGAAAGAAAAGAAAAATGAGAAATTTCTTTTCCATAAAAAAAGAAAAGCACTTTGAACGTCTTGAGCAATCCTCCCACTTCTCGTTGACTTTTGTGATCTTGCAACTTAAAAAAGATAGGGATGACACCAGTTCTTTGCAACACATAATACTTGAAATCAAGAGTGGTCTTAGCAAAACATAACATCTTTTTAGACACTCAACATTTTGCAAAGGTTTCCAAAGGGCCATACACCCAGAGCCAGTTCCAACTACATAGTCAGCATTTAAATTATCTTCCTGTGATAAACATAAATATTTGTCAATATTGAGATGGAGCTCTGACACCCATGAAAAATAGAAGAGAAAATTAAGAGGGGCAGACCAAGTAAGAAGAAGGTGTTTTACAGACCTTTACAAATCTGAATTAAAAAAAAAAGTCATGTTAAATAGAGATCATGGAAAGGAGAAACAGCAAAACTGAAATGTTTGTTGAGTCTTTTCAGTTAACGATTTTAAGTAATTTTTAAGCCAAAAGAGGAGACCTATGCTTCCTAAATTGAGACTAAGGTTTCTGCAAAAATTCTAGAGGGATTTGAAACTAAGAGACTCTTGGTAGAGACAGCTGTAGCATTCTCAGTAGAGCTGTAGCATTCTCAAAGCTATGATCCAGAGGAGCAGAAAAACTCCATTTTATAATACATACAAGACCTATGGATCTACAAAACCTATGGATGTTTGTGTCACATTAAATATGACACTAGACTTGCAGCAAAATAGACATACGCAGTTATCTAATTTTACCTTTCTTCATCTGACAAAGTTGGGAGCACATGAAACGGGAGCACAAAATGATCTCTCTTCTTGGAAGAACTCCAAGCTGACAATAGCTCTAAAGGAGGGAGGCTGGCTTAAACCAAGCCCACTGGGAAGCAAGGATTTTTTACATTTCTCTTAAATTTCACTGAAGCCCAGACAACAGAGTATACTACTAAAGATTATGTTTCATTCTGCTATAGTGGCATTTCTTAGCTTAGAAGAACATGAGTAAAGGTGTCCTGGTGAGATTTGACATGACAACCATTGTCATCTTGGTTAGGTGCAGCTTATAGAGCAGATGTCCATTTATAGTACAGTACAAAATCTTTAATATGTTTAAAAGCGGAGCTTTTTAAAAGTGCTTTTCTCAAGGGATCCTTTTTTTTTTTCTCAGAGACAAAAAGCTTCTGTACTTTACATCTGCAGTTATTGCTGTAAAATGCTCTTTTTCTACTCCTGATGTGATTATTCTCTGGGAAGTCACAAATGAATAATAATATCATTTTCCCTCACATTAATGGGACAACAAACTAATCCCAGACCTCTTGCTTTTACAGTAATGATTGTAGATTTCACAAAAGATAATAATTACTTTCAAGAAGGTCAGAAAGTTTTCTGCAGGATAACCAAGTCACTTCAGAGTCTCAAAGCTTTCATGATTTTTAAAGCAGCAATATAGAATTTTCTCTAATAATATATTAAATTGATATAAATACAGATTCCTAACTTACACTATGGACTAGAACAGTCTTAAATACTATGTAGAGGTACTTCTAAACTTAGGACTTCTTCTATTCAATTTATTATATAATTATATAAATATGAACTGATTCCTTCTTTTTTTTTTTTTTTAGGCGGACGGTATGAATGATTCAAATCTTCCAAGCTTTATGAATACTAAATAGTTCTGATAACTGGAAAATATATTATTTTCTATTTTTTTCTTGATATTGAAGACATTCATTTGACAATGTTATTTTCATTGACTTTAGAGTGATAGATACATGCATATATCCTAGCAGGTGGTTTTATACTTTTCTGAATCATGGTTGAAAATTTAGGTCATAATCAAATGTAAAATCTGATATTTCTTATTTATATACTTTTATGTTTAAATTTCTCTTGTTACAAGGACAATATGTCCTTTACTACATACAGTTAAGTCTACCAGATTCCTCCCGGTAAATTGATGATTTATAAGATAAAATAGAAAGGAATGTGAATTTATAATGTCAAACATATTAGTGGAAGATTTTAAAGGAATAAATGGCAGGTTTCAAATTCCAATTGACTCTGAACGGGGTGTAATTGGTTTTTTTATGTGTTTGAAAATATCTCTCTGTCATAATTCAACTTACTAGCTTCAAGTGACTGTAGTTTTATGTGATTAGAAAATCTGAAGGCTGCATTTTTTGAAGTGGAAAGGTATGGATAGTATTTATTCTTTTAAATAATATTAGTCCTATCTCCCATTAAAAATATATATAAAATATAAAATGTATAAAATAGAAGCAACCACGGTGAACAGCTAAACAATCAGATTTTGCTAGGGTATTTTATATATTATATAAATATTTATATATATATTACCATTTGTATAAAACACTGGATAGTAAATGTTAGTGTGGAAAACATATAACGAAACTTAAAAATACCTGTTTTAAATACTTTCAAAAACAGATATTCTCATTACATTAATATCTCAATATATGAATATAGACCTTCACTTTATGATTTGTTGTTTTTTGCCTGCAGTATTCATGCTCAATTTACAAGTGCTTGCTTATTAAGGATTACATATCAAATTTTAAGAAATGTGATGTTTCCGGAAAAAGTATACACAGCATTATCATAGCAAGTATCATTTCAAAATCCATAGTGTGACACATGAACTGTCCAGAAATCTAGTATTACTTCCTGGAACATGATATATTTTAAAATTAATATGCTCTATGTGTCCTGATCTCACGTTATAGAATCATAGAATCATAGAATCTTCAAGGTTGGAAGGGACCTCTAGAGATCATCTAGTCCAACCTTTCCGCTCAAGCAGGCACACCT
>JAUBOD010000216.1:259490-293057 GCA_032353885.1 Nothura maculosa | reverse complement strand
TTTATGACATGTAATGTTACTTTTTATTGATATAGGGTCTGAAAATTATTGTCATTACTTGCAATAGTAAAAGGCAAGCACACAGGAAAGAAATTCCTTCCTCAGGAATTTCTGAGGAATCTGAAAATACGCATCAGATAACCTGGTTTTGAGCTATCATCACATATTTTTCAGATATACTCTGATATGTAACATACACTTGTGTATCGTACATTAACACAGAAAGGAACATCTCCATCTGCTCTGAATTTTAACATGCTGTATATGCCTGCTTTTCCTCTGCCAGTCCACACTGCTGACTGAAGTTATGGAAGGGTAAAGTACGAATATTGCCTTTAAAAGATCCCTTTAGTATTTTTTAACTTGTGATATCTTTCTTGGGACCTTCCTTCTTCACTCCTAGTATTTGCATTATTTTTACTTATCATCGTTATATCACCTACACATTATCTTACACATGATACAATTCCACTGTTGCACAGAATTTATTTGTATTTTGGTGGTATGAATGATAATATATTACTTCTCTTCCCGTTCTCATGAAATGGCACATGAATAGCAAAATGTAGCTGTAGCTAACTTGAATAAGAAAAGCCCAGCAAACAGGTGAAAGTGCAGGAACACTGTGCTGGAACTATCCAACTCTGATGTTTTGTTCCAGGTTTCTTCATCTGGAGAGTTCCTCCAATTAACTTCAATCCTTAGCCAGGAACTCAATTTGGGGGGCATAACACCAAATACCAGCGGATATACAAGTGTTGATGCCCACTGGAACTATATTCTACTATGACAAGGACATTTTCGGGAGTGCCTTGTGGCATCCGCTGTCCAAATCAAGGCAAAAGTAGCATAAATAAAGCCATTATCTCAAAGAAGTATCAGGAAAACCATTTTAATTAGACAGAGTTTGTGGAGATGAAGTGGCTCACTGATAAATCCATTGTTTTTTTTTTCATTTTCCCAGGGCGGGGGAAAGAGGGTGGAGAGGGGAGGTGGAGATAATATTTCTTCCATGTTTGTACCTTGGTGTATACTACCTGAGCCTTGCTAGAACAGTGCACTTAATAACACAGTGTTCAGACTAATTGACATTTATTAAAACAACTGATTTGTCTCTGATATGAATGTTCTCAGGGAAGAAATTGTAAACAAGTAGTGTCATATGGACAAGAGAGATTCGAATCAAATGTAGAAAAGAGAGTAAGTAACCAGTAATGAGTGTAAGTTTTTATTAGTGCTGAAAGGTACATGAGAATCTGTTCCTGTAAGTCTAAGGATATTGATACTGGGAAATCTTGAGCACAAAAATATAACTAATAACAGAGCAACAATAGCATGATTCACGTTTTACTAAAGTTTGCGCAAACATAGGATAAAAACATAAATATTTACCTACCTTTTACATCTCATGAGAAGCCTGTTTTTTGCTGTATGAATGCCTGGTACTGTTTATAGAACTTATCACAAAACATTTCCTGGACTTTGGAAATCTACAATCAGCAGTGTGATTGTAGTCATCATCAGCAAAAAAAGGCAGCTTGCTGCTGATTATTAATAAACAAAAAAGTATTTTGGTAAAGTTATAGTAGTTGAGGCAGCCTTAGGGCAGCTGCCAATCAAGACATGTTTTATGTCTTTTAGTTCCTTGCTATTAAAAACAATCAAGGTTACCATAGAAACTGCAATTTTATCACATGGTACTTTTGCAGTCTTTCAGCTACAGAACATGTTATTAAAGAAATATTTCTGAGTGCTGTGTACTTCTCTATTCGCTTCTATTTTGAATGGAAATATTTTTACCTCACTGTCACACTGTGCCTATTGAACGTGTTTTATTTTTGCTTTTAGGGATATTGAACACAGCGTATATAATAAACACATAAAAATTCTTTCACTTCTGAAATCTTCCACAGTGGAAAATGAAATGGAAAAAATCTCATCCTTTAAAAGTCATGGTAAAAATATGACTATTTTAGTCCATAAACTATAACATTATTAATTTTAAATATATTTCTATTTTGTCTTCTATTTCATTCATAACCCATTAGGTGGATGAGAATTTAAATTATTATGTATTTTTGAAAGATTTTTTTGTGATTTATTTCTAAATCTTTTGTGATTTATTTCTAAAATGAATGTCAAAAGTTTCACTCAAATTCAGAATTCATATATAGTTCATTTGTGTTCATGATTATTCTTTATTCATACACATGAAACAAAAAAAAGATTTTGTTCTTTGGATTCATTTTGGAGAAATTACTGCTATTCTTGATCATAAGAATGTATATTTTTATGAAATATCAAGGAGTAATTACAACTTGACCCTTAGCAGATATATAAACTGCTAGTTGGTATAGAGGTACCTAAAAAGAAAAAAAAATAGAGAGAGAGACTGTAACAATATTAATGGCAAATTCTGTCCAACTTTTGCAGTCCCTATATTTTTAATTTTCAGCCATTCTGTCACTTTTTCCTTATGAATCTTATATTCTTATTCTCTAACATACTGCATAAGATTTGTTCCATAGGGCATCAGAGTCTTCTCATAAGCACATTATTTACATCTTAGTGGGAATACTATTTCTTGAAATTACAATTCTCTGATTATTATTAGCAATAGTTATTTGTTGGATGCTGGCATTGAATAAAAGTTGTTAAAAATGCACATTATTAGTGATCTTGTCTGTGCTGATGGTTTTGCCTTTATTTGTATGTATTGCCGCTATGATGACTGTATAGTCGAAAATAGCAATCAACCATAGATCCAAATTAAATCCTATAGTGTAGTGGAATGAATTATTCTTTTACACAATCGAGAAATGCTGAGATGGCCTAAGTAGCCTACCTTATTCATTTTGAAGATGTTAGGCACCTCCATATGTAGAGGAAATCATGCTGGACCACATATTTCTTTCCTTTTAATATTAGAACTACTGGATAATGATCAGATAAGACAGATTTAGAGCAACTCCCAATTTCTGAATTGGTCAAAGTTAATGATAAGGCAAGCAGGGCCTGTGTATATTAGGAAAATAATTTTTCAGCACAGATATGTTTAAGCTGGTTCACTGAATCATTTTCTATAATACTGCAAAATCCTATATCCAACTCTGAATAGCTTCTGCTGTCAGACCTAAAGAAGACAGAAATCCATACAGACTTGTTCCATATACCTAGTTAAACATATAGATTGCTGCTATCGTTTCATGTGGTTTTTTATATATATATATATATTAATGTAGAGGTTCAGGAAGCCCCCAAAAAAGGCTTTGGCACTTGGATTTATTTGCAATTCGTATTTGTTTCAAATTTAAAAACATGAACAATTTCAAAACGTGAAAGTCCTCATAGGCTACATGAAAATGTGCTCAGCTCTATGACATAGAGACTGTCATGACAGGATCACTGCTTGTTTTGAACTTAGCCTGCTGGATTTTCACCAAAGCATGTTATAGTCTGTAATGTGGGACTGAAACAGACAGTATTCAATGAGTTTGTGAGTCATAAAGTTATGTGGATAGCCCTGAGAATTAAAAACATTATCGTATTTTATTATTGAAGATGTATAAGCAAGTTCAAATAGCCTTTTTAATTAGAAGCTTTTCCAACATGTTCAACCCAGTAAAATACTTCTCAAAGCTGGACAGAATATAAAATTTGTTATTGGATTTGTAATGTCAATAGTGAGCACTCAGAACCATGAAATCTTTAAAAACTAAACTTTGATCCACGCTCCTTCAAAACAATCATATTTGTGGTTCTTCTTACGGACATGTGAATGATGACTGATTTTAAGCTCTATAAACACATTGAATGTTTCATAATAGAGAAATTTTGTTTCTTGTTTTTTATATTAGTGTTTTCCATTATGTGCATCCTAGTACATTCAGTCACCATGTAGCTAAAACACTTTCTAAAACAATACTGTCCATCAGAACTGACATGACATCCCCCACAAAAATCACATACAAAGAAATACTCTGCTTTTCTCTTATCTCATCCTCAGCTGCTATTCCCACTTTTCCTCTCCTGCCTTATACTCAATTCAGGATTGGTGCTGACTTTCCAATGCTCTTCTGCTGAGGATCTCAGATCATCCCAAATTACCACTTCACAGAGATTCACAGAAATATTTTATTGTGCTTCTGTAACCACTGATAATGTTTATATCTCTTTTTTTAACAACCTGTTAGATTGCTAGGCTATTCCTGATAAGAGAAGGATGCCCTATCTGAAGTACATTTCTTACCAGCTTGCAGTCAATGCTGAGGATTTGGAGTAGCTTCCTGAAACTGTGCTGGCCTAGTTATGGTTGCATACAATACTATCAGACAGGAAAATTTCAGTGAAGCCTTTTCTTCCTTTCTTGTTATGCTCCCAAGTCTTTGACTTTCTTACTCACTCTCATGCCTTATCTCCATGCCTGTTTAATGTACTCCTCCTCCATCCTTATGCCACACAGATCCTCTGGCAAGACTCTATGGAAATTATTTAAAGGGGTTCAGCAAGCATTTATTTACACTGGGCCACCTTCATTCCCTCTGCTGACACTTTTCTACAAGAGCAGCAGACTACATTGCTGCTGCTGCCGCCGCCTGAATCCCAGAAACAATTTCACAGCGAGAATTTGCTTCTTTTTCTCTACAGGCTTCTTGACAGTGATTCATGAGGAGGTTACTGTGAGCAAGTGTTGGCCTCCTCCCTCTCCTGGCTGACACAGCTATTACTTCTAGCATTTTCATGTTATATAGAAGATCACAGTGGAGCTGAGGATTTTGCTTTGGTCACTTCTGTTTCTCTCCAATACCCCTAAGTGGGTTCACTGACCTCTATGGTAACATGATGCCTCCTAAGTCTCTCTCCATCGTTCATTCACAGGACAACATGCATGAAGTCTGCATAACAACAAATGCAAGAAAAGGAGAAAATACAGGAATGCAGAAATCTCACCTGGACAACCAGCCTCTTCTTCAAATGTTCTGTCTATTTATAAAGGATAATATATGGCTTTAAAATGCAGCTTAGGAAGAAATAGATTTTTAGTCTTATGAAAATAGCAATTAGGAACTGTGTGTGAAATTGTTCTTCACTTAAAGATAAAACAGAGCCAGGAGTGAATTGCCAGTGCAAATACAGTTAATAAAAATAAATAAATATGTATATAAAAAAGAGGAATAAGATAAGGTTTTAAAACTTGGAAACAGGAAAGCTGCCTTCTCCTGTTGGCACAGTAGCATGTTTCCTGTCTGACCTTGGGACAGTCACTAAGAAATCAGCTACTGTAGTGACAAATTGAAATTTCACAGGATGAGAACAAACTTGGAGCAAAAGGAGAGAAGGTCAGGATATAATGCATCTATGATGCTTGAACAAAAACAAACTTATCTATCAAAGTCCTTTGCAATGTAGAAGCTTCATCTGAAAGAGCTACTTAAAAAAACCCTGCTTCTTACAGAAAATTGTCTTTTTTGTGGATTTTTTTGCCTTTTTTCATTTGTTTTCTTTTCTTTTAAGAGATCTAGTAGATAGTTTTTTTTTTCCTTTTATTTCTTAATGCAAAATATCTAAAGGAATAAGATGCATTTTCTGCCAATATCTCATGACTTTCTGCTCTCCCCTTCTTTTTCATTTCTTCCCTCTCCATTCCCTATCTATGATCTCTTGGTCCTTCTGACACAGTAAGTCTCCAGCCTCTGGATAGAGAAGAAGCCTTCATATGTTTGACATGATAACAAGAAATAAAATCACTACAGGATATGAGGATGACATTTTTATAGAGAAAGATGAGAGAGCAGTTAGCAGCTATAGTACACGAGAATTCTTTGATTTGTGGTTTCCCACAGGTTTTGCACACCGTAGTTATGCATATCAAGATTGAGACATAACATCACACAGGAAATCTACATTATAGTTACGAAGATTCTGTGCAAAAAATGATGATGGAGAAATGGTTTAGGAATAATAATGAATATGTTAAGGTATCTAACTTCTTTAAAGTCATTTAAAATCTCTTTGTGAATTAAATATACATCCAGAGGTCAGACTCAGAGATATATTGCTATTTTACCATTATTGCTTATTTAGCCTTTGACCTTTAGAAGTGAACGACTGAGAAAATGGAGTGAATCAGACAAAAATAGTTATTCTATATTTGCACAGATCCTTCAGGATCAAAATAAAATATATTGAATAACACAATACAGACCAGTCAATATCTTCATTGTTGGAAAAATAGCATATTATTTTTTGAAAAGCATTTGTTGAGTCAGAAAATAAAACTGTAGTGATTCTAAAACTTATCTAAGAAAAAATCCCAAATAATGTTTTTATCCCGTAGAAGTGAATATTACAAACACTGTATTAAACAAAGAAGAGCAAGCAAGAAGTCCAAAGAAGAGTCAAATCTTCTATAGTAATATTTAGTCTGCTACAGTTATTGACCTACTTTATTTTAACTCTTTCATTCTTTTCTCTCAGAGCAGCACCATGGTATTTCAAATATATATATTTTTGGTGTGTTTTGTATGTGTATACAAAATATGTGCATATAACTATGGGCCAGAGAGCATTGACCCAGACCCAGAGAATATATTTGCAATAAACATAGAATGGATCAGAACCTGGAAATATTTCCTCCTGTCACATATGGAAACATTTCCTTACACAAGCACATGTAGGTTTTCTGAAGCAGAAATCTGAAGTAATCTTTACTCAGACTTCTGTGCCTATACAATACAATACAATGCAAAGTAATATATCATAAAACGTCATTCTCCCTTTAAAACAAACAAGCAAGCAGGCCGATCTGCTGCCTCTTGGTGATGGTGAAGAACCCTTAGGGCAGCTAAGAGGGACATATTTGCCTTATGCATAGGATTTTATTTACATATTTACAGTGTGGTCAAAATTAAATACACAGTACCAAGGAGTCCTACCTAGCATAAATTTCAACTGCATAAGAAGGTGTAAAAGTGGTGCTTGAAAGAGTAGTACTCTAGGGAGGGTGAAGTGGAAAGTTGTCCACAAACAGAGGTGAAAAGCTTTACTGTACAAATCAAGCATGCTGGCAACAAGGACCATCTGCCAGAATAAGCTCTTTCTGAAAGTCTCTTAAGGAAGTAAATCACCTACTTAAACTTTTAGCTAAGTGAAATGACCCAGAAAAGCAAACACAGTGCAGCTTGTCAGCAGATCCTCAAAGAAGGGACCATTTACTCACCTTACTTGCCAGATGATGAGCACTGCCCTTTCTCTTGTCTTGAAATGATTGAATTTGGAATATATAATCCTCCTACACCCCTATACACACACCCCCCTATACACGCACAGTGACTCATTAGGATTTGCCAAGAGCTCTGCCTCTGGTCAAAACTAAATGTAGTAGGGGAAAAGAGCCCCTGTTGTGATAGAGATCCGTGTAACCAAAGGAAATTCTGACTCACAGGAGTAAGAAAAGCCAACATGTTCTGGATGTTCATGTTTCGATTTATGTTCTCATGCAGGACCTTTACACAGAATCTCTATTAAAGGCACTATACTTACCATAATTCCAATATATACTTACAGCTCCATTAACATAGTCCAGGTAGGAGTTTCATTCAGTCAGGCAAGGTACTTACCAGGGAACACTTGCTCTTGAAAAGGTAGGCAAAGAATGAGATATTACAAAAGAGTAGGATTACTTTTACCTTTTACAAGTGGAAGACTGAACCTGCAGTGTCTTCCCCAAAGTGATATGAGAAGTTGTAGCCCTGCTAGGATACAATCATTTTTCTTTCTAATGTAATGAAAGTTAGTCCTTTCGCTATACTGTGACTGATGCAATATGATAATTACCTTTAGGCCTTAATAAAAACAAATGTTGTCAGTTGCTGAGATAATTAAAAAGACTAACTTTATTTTTCTGGTGTATCTATTCACATTGTAAGACAAGTTCCTGTACTGTGATGCTACACAAGATTTCACAGGCCTCGCTCTAAGCTGTCTCACTCAGAAGTCTTTGTACCTCTTGGCATCAGTAATAAGAGCTCCCAAAATAAAAGATTCTCATTGCAGCCCTACATGCAAGTATCCATTGCATCCCAAGAGCCATATTCTATTATTCTCATCTTTGGTTCTAATGTGTTTCTCTATGCTTCAGCAATATGGAAGATAGTAGAGTTCAGCTAAATATCTTTATAAATATCAATATTTTTTTCTCTATAGCAATATCTTAGTAACACTGTGAATGATGAAGGTAGTATTTTTTCCTCTCCCTCCATTACTCTCTGCCTAATTCAAGATAGACTAAGAGAAAAGAAGAACCAATAAAAGGTGAATATTTAACTTCTGACTCAGTTTTCCTGCATATTCAAGCCTTTTCTTTGCTGGCATTGACTGTCAGGGAAAAAAAATGGGCTTACACTTATTTCCTTTGCCTGAAATGTGTTGTTTTCATTTTCAAAAAGTTGAGTATAATAGAAGATGGTTTTGGTTTTTTTTAATGAGATCTTGGTTGGACTACATGATCTCTAGAGATCCCTTCCAACCTCAACCATTCTGTGATTCTGTATGATTCTCTGATCTTTAAAATAATATCAAAGTTTCTCAGTTTTAATTCGAACTTTACTTATCTCTCAAAATGAAATAAAGTAAATAAATAACGTTACTTGAAAGTAGATTTTCTAACTGAAATGAGAAATATCATTGTAATGTGACATACTGTTTGGGAAGATCTCTGAGTGGCCACAGAAGAATTGCAATGTAACAACCAATTAAAGCTAAATGCTGCAAAACATATACATCTACAAGAAAAAAAAAAAGGAAGAAAAAAAAAGTAGTAAAAAAGAAAAGAGGTCAGGCAATTAACTCTAACAAGTCTTTTGGCAATGTAAAGTCTAGATATATAGGTATATAAGAATAATGATATAGTGTTCAAAACATTTAGACATTTAGAATATGTACAGAAGGTGATTCTGACATTTTTAATTCCCATTTTTAAATTGTAACTGACATCATTTATTGCTAACTTAAAGTTCATATTTCATGACAGATAGACAGACATCTTCCTAAGAGGAAAATATATATATATATCCTATATGCCGGATATATATGTCTGTGAGTAGACATATGTGCCACACGCAAATAAATCAAATAGTTCTTCTGGTACTGACTGAATTTTCCAGAGGAATCAAGAGTATTTGCAGCTTATTATTTGTGTCTTATTATGAAAATACTGTGATGAATAATGTGAAAATAATGTGAAAATACTGTGATATTATGTTTCAAAACTCAATGAATAAGAACTATAGCAGAGGAATAAAACACGAGGCATAATTTTCTGAAGTAGCAATCACTAACATAGCAAAATTAGAAGGAGCTGTGAGTGTTTAGAACTTGCAAAAACCTATTCTATTTTATTTTTTTTCATTCCCCAGTACTTAATATACTAAGTTGCAGAAGGTGATATTGTCTTTTTTATATATTTTCAGTTTGCACATTTTTTTGCAAAGTAAAAGGAAGCTATAAGTGCATGTTCTAGTTTCTAGTTTATTTTTATTTGGCTAGTACATGAAATTATTTTCAAAATTACACGATTTCAGACATTTCAAAAAGTCACCAGAAAAAGCTACCAGTATCAGAAATATAGACAGAAAGTGAAAAAATTCCTTCCTGTCTTTCAGACACACAGAACAATACTAGTGATAGCACAGAAGATACAAACTATAAAATTTTTAGGGCCCCTAGATGGCAGTCAATAGAGGGATTAGAAATGTCTTGTCCCTTCAGCTTCAGAAAATGAATAGCAGGGATACTTCTTTGAGTCCCTCCTGGGACTGTGAGCTACTACTTCTTCAATACCAGATACTTAGAGTAGCCTATTCCATTTTGCTTTTTATTTTAGTGAATACTTTCCTGGAAGCAGCACTATTAGTGTTTCTATAGGTCTATATGATAACATGCAGGTACCTATACCTGTATGATACTGAATATCAGATAATATATTTGTAAATTAAATTGCAAATAAAGGTAGTTTTTGGAATTAGTGTAGCACAGGACTATTAGTATTTAGTATGTGCAAAATGCTATGCACAAAGAATTTCACTGAGGTGTTCACAGATTTATAGGTCTGCAATTGTACTGGCCATACTGTCTGTTCAGGTCAGGCCCCTGGGCTTAGACCAATGTCCAGGATACAAGGATTCAAATGGAATAGAACTACTAGCAGAAAAGTATAGATTTTTCTTCTATCAGGCCCTTCAAATCCCATTAATCTTAGTCCTTTTATTCTAAATATGCTCTGTGGGCAGATGTCCCACTTTCTGGATAAATTATAACAAATTCTATGCATTTCTGGGAGTCACAGACATAAATTCCACCTTTGTGTGCATAACTAAAAAGCATGTTTCTATCTCTGATGTATTTTAGGGTCAGTATAAACACTAATGCAGAGTTCAGTGATCTTTATTCATTCATGTTCATACAAATAAAGAAATGCCTTTATCCCATAAAATTTAATCTTTAGCTAAAGCACTGAATCTGAATTATTTAAATAGAACTGGGTTATATATAGCATTTTAGAATATAGGATCTAGTATCTCTTTCTCTTGCCTTTTATACTAAATGAATTGTTTTGATCAAATTCCAAATTCTGTTAAGCACAAAATGCTATTTGATATTTAAACGGAGTAATAGCAATTTAATTTTCAGAGTCCCTGAGAAAGCAAAGATTCCAGTGACTTCAATTTGTTCAGTTAGTTATCAGGAAACCAGGCATTTAAAAATGAATATCTTTGTGTTGAATCTACAAAGAATTCCCTTCATTTGTTACTTCCCATGAAAATTAGTCTTTTGTTTAACTTTTGGCCTTTTAGACTGAATACTTTGTGTTAAACTTGAATATCCTTGAGCTAGATTCCATGGTCTTTATCAAAGATCCAGCTGAAAATATTATAATCAATTGGCTGCTTCTAAACGCCAACAGTGGAAGTTTGTCAGAGTTAAGAGCAAGTGAAAGCGTGAGGAATTTAAGCAGCTGGTTTCAGTCCTGCTTCCATACTGAAATAATTGATGCAACTGGGAACAGCAGTGAATAACAGTTAACAGCCAGCAGTAATGCAAATCTGTATCAGGCTGCTACAGTTAAAGACTTAAACTACTGGATCACTCTGGCAAGTGGAATAAATTATTCTGTTATTAGCCAGACGTATTTGATTTGTTTGCTGCAAGGAACAGGTACAGAAGTAGTACTTTCTATTCTAATCTTTGCACAATATTATTACTATCTTTTACACAAGTATTGCCCATAATTAAGGTTAATTCAAATAGATTTCACTGTGGTTTGTACTCAGAGGTAGAAGAGGTAGAAATTATGTACATGTTTTTAAATACTATGATTTTCTGGATTTTTTTTTGATACAGTCTTTCAAATGATAGTTTTCTCAATCTGTATCAATCAATCTATATAATTTCTATTAAAAAAATCCAGAGAAAATGGGATAACTATTAGACTACTAGTCATGGCCTACCAAAGGTCCATTTTAATTTCCCTAAACACCTTTATATTATGACTGCTATTCTAAGCAGGGCTCTATAGTCCAGAAACTAATGTAGCTTTCTTCATTCCTTTGCGATCTATTGATCTCCTGAGAAATAAATATCTTAAAAGTTCTTAGCTTTGGTTTCTCCGGGTGAAATTCATCTACTGCTAACTATCTAGTCAGGCATCTTGTCTGAACTGACTATATTTTCTCTAGTCAACTGGAAAGAGAGAAGAAAAAAACTTTCAGAAGATCTTTTAGCCTAAAAGAGGCTTTTAAATAGTTAAGATAAATAGTTATCTGGAAAGAAAAGCTTTCTATTTTTATTTGCTGTAGAGGAAGCTAAATGATTAGTTTAGGCTCAGTGGTTGTCTTCAAATATTAGGTATGTGTGGTGAATTCAACCAGCTCTATCCCAATGACTCATTAGTAAGAGAATAATTTCCTAAACATCATCACTAGGCATTTAACGTTCATCCATCGTTAATAAAAACATTGTCTGCAAAAAAGTCATGCAGCGGATTAAATTTCTGAGACATTTGAGTAGAATATTTTTTTAAGAAAGAGGATTTTATAGTCAGAGCCTAATCCTGCAGTCACTTTATATAATTCTTCATTTTTCTTTCCAGGATGGGTGTAAACACATTGAAATTGACATTTAGTGACCTATTTGCCTGTCTTACCTGACTAATAAAAAAGCTTTTTTTATTATTGTTATATTTATATATATTTATCTCAAAATCTCTTTACTCATGTTAAAATGCAGGAAGATTTACTATGTCTTGTCCTATTGAAAGCCACATATTCTGATGCTGTCATTAGTCCACGATTAAGAAAAAGAAAACAAGGAGTTATAAAAAGATTCTAATGGAAGAATTATTATGCCCTGTTTTTCCTCAAGTCTCAAGGCCTGTATATAAAATAAAATCTATCTCCAATAATTCAGAGTTATATTGCAATCCAGACTAATGAACTCTTCATTCTAACTTAGATAGGATGAACTGTGGGTGAAAAGGTATATTTCTACTACTCATTCTGCCAACTTTAAACAGTAATATGCACTTAAGCACTAAAAATGTTCATGAGAGCAAGAAGCACACTCTTAAAATGGGCTATTAAAGAGTAATATAGCAACTGTTATTGTTATACTTGATGACTAGGAAAACTTCTTGAACATTTTTACAATTTTTTTGGGGTAGATTCTATTATTCTGATTTTTATCACTTTATATGGCAGTGTAATGGATTCTTTTTTTGGATTTCTTTTCTGGAAAAACAAAACAAAACAATTCTGCCTACACATATTTTTCAGAATCTGGCCCAACCATTATAAAGGAAAAACAGTAAAAGCGTTGAATACTAAAAAAAATTCCATGTTGAAAGGTTATTTCATTATTTAAATAAAAAAAAAAGTTTAATAAAATCATGTAGCCTTAACAAAATATTCTCTTTTTTTGAGTTTTTTTGAGCTATTTATCATAAAACTTGCTTTTAAACCAAACAAGATGCCAATTTTTATTTCAAATGCCAGGTAGAGTGGTTTCTCTTTTTCTGATTAGCTTAGAAATATTTTTTTTTTAATCTTAACCAAAGGAAGTACTCCTTCATGCAAGCAAAAATAATCCCTCCCACACAAGAATATTGACAGAACACTTAATATTTGTGTTTTAAAGCATTTTTTTTCTACATACAATTACTCAGAATTAAAAAAAAATACATTAAGAATGTCTGGGAGACAGGACATCTATTTCTTTTATAGTAACCATACTGTAATTACAGTTATTTTCATGAAAATAGAAAGGCTCTTCCTAAAATAAATTTTCTTGTACTCTCATTTTGCAGTATTTTTTATATATATTTTCATTCTCAATTTGCAACTGCAACAGTATTAATGAATATATCAAAATCCTAACAATTTTAAATATAATCCCTTTCAAAATTATACTGCCTACATTTATTATTGATCCTGTTAATATTAAAACCCTCTAGCTGTTATTTTCCTATCTTGATGGTAGTGCTTTATTTACTGTTGTATTCACATTTATCTAATTTTTCTTTTACTATTAAAACTTCAACAATATGCTAGGCTTTCACAACTGCTTTCTCTCCATGTCCTAGCTCAAAGATGTTCTTATCTCAGTTTCACAAACCTTAGTTCACAAACCTCAACTTCAAAGGCACTCGAACAGTTGATGTTAAGAGTCCTTGTTCCATGAATGGGAGGATCAGACCTGTGCCAGCTTTCTTGTCATAGAGATTCTGCATCCTGAGAGCATCTCACCCCACATTTGACCCCTTTCAATGAGCTCTAAGAGACAATCTATACCTTGTTCCAAGAACATATTAAAGCAGATCTGAAATCGAATTCCTTCTTGTGAAACCATGTCCAAGCCAGGAAAAGGAAAACAACAACTTTATATTAAGGATGATGCAACAATTCCTGTTGCTTCAAAGCTGGAGGAAGTTCAGCTACAGAGCCATCACCACGGAAATCTTTGCAGACTTCTAAAAATAACAAAAAAGAGAGATTGCCAGAGAGTTGGAAATAAAGGATTTAGCAGTTCAAGATGGTTTTAATGTTTCTGTAGAATTGTACTATCTTGTATTTGAAGCCAACTTAATTTTCTAAAGAGATGAGGCTTTTTGAATATTCACAGATTCTCTTAATTTGGGATTTTATCTTTCTAATTCTTTCATGCCAAAGAAACTAAACCAAGACCATAGGGAGAAAATTATTTGTCTACCCAGAAGTTGATTTAAAGATCTGAAATGTATAAAAGACAGTCTAGAGGACTACAGAGTAGAAAATCATGCAGATGAATAAATAAGAGAGCTATGACTGGAGGAGCAGACTGTGCTGGCAAAAAAATCACTGATATAAGACCAGAGAGTTATGAAGGAGAGGGATTTGATTGAATATCTCCGTGGCAATTTTGAATAGATGCTGGCCTATACAGCAATATGGTGAAGGTGTCTCAGGACTGTATTCATATCCTCTTGCTTTTAAGAGCAGACGGTAATCTAAATTAATTAATGTCAATACATCTTTAATAGAGTGTTTCTGAGCCACATTTCAGTAACGAATGTTACACAATGGAAAATAAAACATAATCCTGTCTGATACATGTGGAGCCTCAGCTGTACATATTTGACCCCTATTTTACACAGTTGTGGCTCATTGATTCTCTCTTTTAAACTCCTGGACTGAACACTCAGCAATCATCGGACCACCCATACATCTTCTGAGCTGATTTAGTCTATGAACTGTAACCCTGCAACAGGGCTGTAATGTTTCTGGCACCTACAATGCTAGCTGCTTGTCATTTTGACATATAACCTAGAAGATGTACTTAAGAACAAATAACCTCAGAAGTGTTAACATGCCATCAGTCTTTACAGCTAAAGCAAAGGACAGGCATCAAGACAGTCCAAAAATGAATAAATGAGCAAATTAATCTACCATTTCCAAGAGTCAACAAAATTCAGGCTGAGAACCAGAAGTGTTAGGGAAAGAGTGTAATCTAGAAAAAATCTTGATGACTCAAAGGACTTTTCCTTTTCACATCTATTCTTTTACATAAAATGTCTGAAATTGATGATGAATCTGGTGAGGCACAAAGCTAAATTATAATATTTTCATTTTCGGAGGTTTATTAGAAATGCCAAAACGGACATAGAACAATTGTGATAGAGCATCCTAATTTAACATAATACAGCTTTCTAAAAGTTCAGGCAGAATATTTTACACAAAAATTAAAATATAGTTAACACTATCACTGGAGTCACTGTTTATCTCACTTCATTTTTTTCATAATGAAACTGTATTAAGTTTTTTATAATACATCAAAGAGTCAACATGAAATAGCTCACAGAATATTAAATATATCAACAATATAAAGCTGGGTCAAATAAAGGCAGAATTAAACAAAGATGGAAGGTAGCAAATCTGACTTCAATTAATGTAGTGAATTAATTAATGATCTCTATTACTAGTCATGTTCATTAAACACGTATAATGGGCTTCTGAATTGTCGACGTGAACCTAGAGAGTCTATTCAATCAAAATTACCTATGCTCACTGTCACTCCTTTGCTGATTATTCATGTACGCAATGAGCCCTTTCCCATTACCAGTTAGCAAAGGCCTGACCATGTCATGCTACCAGAGCTGTGCCTGGGAGCAGAACCCTAACGTGAATAACACCCCAAAGTTGGGTAGGTCTGTGTATATTTGAACATGTAAGTAGCGTACTTAATTGTTTCCTACAGGGATAATCAAATTTTCCATCTGCATATGGATCTCATCATTTATTACAGTGGGATTTGTAATATGTAGTCCCACAGGCACTAGCAGTTGTGGCCTACGAGTCCAAGAGAGTCTTCCTTGAGAAAGCAGGAAAAGAGAAGGCTATAGGCAAAACTGTGTATTTATGTCTTGCAAAGGAGAGGATTGTGACCAGGATAGCAGTTCTTTTCCTTCTGGATTGCAGAGACTATATATTAATAATATGGTAATATTATGATACATATGGTACCATATAATGAGCTCTGTCTCAGAGTCAGAAAGAACTTTTAAATTTTCACACCACCCACAGTTGTTTTCTGTAGCCTTAATGACAAATTCCTACATTTGTCATGTTAAATCTTTCAAGATAAACAATAGAAATCTACAGGACTTTATGTGTTCATTTTTATTCACCTTTACAAATAAGATACCACAACTTGATCTTTTGTTTATATCAAGGTCAATGACTTCACTGGTTTTTTTAAATATTTTTAAATGCTATCAGTTACTTCATCATTTTTACCCAATCATGCCTTCTACAAGCTTTAAAAACAACATCACTTTGCCTGCTCATGCAAACGACTGGTCATTTACTTGAGTCAGGGGATCACAGAGCAAGCTTAACGTTCTTATGCTTTCCTGTTGTTTTCAAGCTGAAAACAATAAGTATATGTATGTAGAGGAGAATAGATATGAAAATAGTCAGGAAACAGGCATGGAAATCTGAGAGCAAGTGTCTTTCTTCACAGCCTATGCAAAATAGTCCTGTGGTTTTCTGTTAAGATGTTACATTATTTTTATGCTATTTCATGGCAGGAGTATTTGAATGTGGTAAAAAGCATTAAACTCATGCTAAATGATTCTGCAGGAAAGATGGTTGCATTTATTAGGATTAATAGACGACTTATATGGGAAACTAAAATCCTCTTTTTATTCACATGCAATATAGTGTGCAGGTAACCAAAATCCAATCTTCTTAATCCTTAGTGAAGCAGCTTTTTCCCTGACTTCAGCGACAGTTCAATTTCTGTTACGCAAACCATATGTTTCTGATTGATTATCAGTTATATTTAATTATTCAGAGTTACAGATGGCATTTTTGTGAGGTAAACTCTAAACTGATGATCTCCAGAGGGCCTATGTGCTGATACCACTGCCTCTGTAGTTACAAATCTTGAAATGTGACCTTCGATCCCTGAGTTTTAGGATGGTAGTTAATTTTTAGATATTTTTACCACCTCTATAAACTGCATTGTCTTATCCAGGGGAAAAAAAGTAAACAAAGACAAAGAATATCTAATATTAAGGTGCCTTAAATCCATAATGATGGAAAAGAGGTTAATAAGATAGATGTTCTTAAATAATATATGTTACAGAGACTTACCTCAGTGAACTAACTTTACCTTCTGTACCACAGAAGTAACAGTAATCTCCTTCTCCAGGGAGGAGGAATAGTTTACTTGGATTCCCCTTGATGCTTCACCATAGTTATCCAATAATGCTTGAAACTCAGCAAAGATGGGATAATCACCAGAATGAGAAGCTTTCTGTAATGGTTGTTTCTTGGCAGCCCCTGTCACATCGGGCTCATGGGACTTTGCTCTGACATGGGATCACCAAGGAAAACCAGAATCAAAATTTGCCATGAAAATTGTGGCATGAACCTATGTATTCCTCTACAGTCATCAGTTTCCAGACTCTTCTTGAAGCTCCATGGGAGCAGGTACTATTTTTGGATGTTTTTTATTCCTACAAAATTCTCCTTTTGTAAAAAAGTTAAGGAATGTTATTCACAGGCTTCAGAACTCACTGCCTTTTTTTTTATCTTGGATTTTAATTCTTGCTTGCTATTGTTTGTGTTTATGAATCATATTATACATCATATAGACATTTCTGCCCCTCATAGCACAGAAAAATTGAAAAGAAAGTTACAGAATATTTTTTAAGTAATATCCTGCAGAGCCATTAACTGTTTTGGCATTTTGGTATGAAATAACAACTATTTATTTCCATACTCAGAAAGCATAGTGGTGGAAAATTATTCTGCTGGAAATAAGAAATTATGTGTCCTATAATTAATGTCTTGCATTTTCCTTATCCACTGAAAAATACCTTCAAGTTGTGCCGCATTTTTAACTACAGGATTTTTTTCCTATTCTCCACACTGTGAGGGTATTTGTATTTCAAAAGTACAGCACCAAGTCCTTGCTTCCCTGCCTATAGGAGCTTAGGTCCAGACTCTGAGGTCTTGCTGCCACTTATTAGAGACTCAGTGCGCAATGCAGAGGAAAACTTGCTAAATACGGCAGTGTGGGTCAGAAGCTTTGTTACCAAAGAACACAAAACATTTCCTCTCCCCTCCTCCAGACGTAAGCAGCTAAGAAAAAGTTATTCAGCAATTTTCCTCCTAGCATTTATTTGGGATAATTACCACAGGAATAGTGGGAAAGAAACTACTCTTTTTTTTTTCCACTATACTCTCTTGCAAATGGTCTTTTGTTTTCAATTCACCTGATAGTGCAGTCCCAGCAGAATACATCTAACAAATCAAAGTGAGTGTTTGCACCTTGCCATGTATCAAAGTCCCTTAATGTGCCAACAAAGTTCTCCAAGGTCAGACAAGCAGTTTATCAAACTCTTATATCTCTTATAGCAGACAATAAATTTATTCTAGTGTTGGAATCTATGAATATTTCAGACGTTCTATGAGATAAACACTTTTGCTTAGGATGCTCTGCATGTCATTGTCAACTAGCACCAAACACTATCACTTCTACAAGCATGCTGTACTTGCAAATTGTCCTGAGCTCAGTGAAATTCAGTGCTGAATGTTTTGCATTTTTATGTCCTCTAGCTCTGTAAAATTTGTTTTCCAGAAAGCACATAATTATTAATGAAGATTTTCATTAACTAATAGAGTGAAATAATTAACATTCTAAATAATTGCCAGGTCCTTTCTGTCTTAATTTCTGAACAGGCTAAAACTTAACTATAGAAATAGGTAGATCTTGTCTTTGGGTCCCCTTCTTGCTATGAGCAAAGCAAACAAAGTACCTTTTCTGATTTTTATTACAATTAGAGAAATCTAAGATATTTCGTATTTGTATATACCTTAGGTAAATGCATATGATTTAGTATATATATAAACTTTGCCAATTTTAGAGCAGTTTTATGGATCCCTTTAAAATATCTTTTGAAATTCACTTATTATAAAATCATTCTGAGTTTTATGACATTTTATAACAAGTACTGCCCTACTGAGCCAAATTAAAGTTCTTTTGTATGATCTATGCAGCAAAGAATAAGAAAAAAAAAGGAAGATATTTGAATTAACATCTTTCTAGAGGGACCTACAAAGCCAAATTTGAAATTGGACTCCTTCTTTCTCCTTGATTGTAACCTTTGTACAGAAACAAAAAAAGGCTTAACAGACTTAAAGACGAACTTTGTGAACTGTACTGAAACTTTGGATTCTTCTGGGTGGTCTCAGCATCTGTGAAAGATCTAGGTGGTCCCTTACTCTACTAAGCACCATTTTTTTAATCTTGATTAGTCATTTCTTACTGCAGGCTTCAAATAGGATAATGTATTTTGTGTGGCTTATTTTTTGTTGTTGTTTGTTTGTTTTTAGACTTTAAAGACCATTTGAAACCTTTAATTGATAAGAGTTTTTCAGCCAAACACTGGAAAGTGATGGAAGAGTAATGCAGTTATATGCTTGAGGCTGTATTTAGAGAGACTAGCAGCCACACAAATTCAAAGTATGAGATACAGAATATTTATCATAATTATAAACTTTATCCCCTTTTAATCTAAAAGGATATTTTCCTTTGGTTATTTGGGATAACAACAAGTCTTCTTTGGAAGCTTAGTACGAATGCCTTTACATCTTTGGCAGAGAGTTTCATATTGAAAAATACAAATACTCATATTTATGTAATGTAAAATTATGGTAGTGATGAACTCCTAAATAAAACTTAGATGTTTAAAAATAAAATGATCAAATGGACATGCATAAAAGTTCTATGACTATAAATAAGGTTATACAGATTGAAATATTTTATTTAAAACAACAACATTTTTTCAGTGAAAACCAGCAGTTTAGAAAATCAAAATCTGGAGAATAATAGTAACAATCTGGCTTCAAAGAGGAATAGGAAGAGAATCTTCTTACATTTCCTCCATGCCTAATCACTGCCATTTCAGTGGAATTTTCTTTTTCAACAGTGACAAATGCAGAAACGGCCAAGGAATTCTTTTAAGCCAGTAGATTTTCCAGTCTTTATGATGCCTATATCTTAAAATATTCTTTACAGGCTTTGTTGTAGTTGTTTATTTGTTAACTGAGCATCATTGTATTCATAAAACAATAACTGGTCCCTATTGCATAGCTAAATTAAATCAAATATTTTAAGAGATTTTTTCCCTGGACAAAAGATATGGATGTGATTAAGATAAAACTTTTGTAAGTCTTGTAGCATTCAAGTGATGCTTCTATGCGATTAAAAAAAAATACATATATATTCTGTGTGGTTTTCATTTTTTTACAGTATAATTCTTGTAAGTATAAGCATTAGATGATTAGATTATTGCTGAAAGACTGTTATTTAGAAAATGTTTCCTTCTTTGCTTGTAGATCAAAACTCACTTTATTTGTATAAAGCCTGATTAACCAAGTTAAAGGTCAACCTGAGGGAATAGTATTTCTTATTTTAGCTTAAATCCTTTTTCTTCCTCAAAGTCCTTTTTAAAAAAAATACAATTATTAGTTTGAATTAACTGACATGATTTCCCTTTTATAACAAAAATTAAAACATGGAAGAAGAAAAAGAAAGGAAGAGTTGTTCCAAAATAAATGGAAGATTTTTATAAATATCTAAACCAATTCATTTTCTTTCTGTATATGTCTTTTTTGGGGTTTGTTTTTGTTTGTTTGTTTGGATATGCTCTGTGTGCATTGAATATTTAAGAATTCTGTTCTATGTATATGAGAATTACTTTCACCTCAAAATGAAAAACTGAGGGCTAATTAAAAAAGACATGAAATATAAAGAATTTTGCTTAAAACTACATATTTTCTGTTGGTAGTATTGTAATAAAGCAATGTTTCTTTTAGATTAATTTTATCTTCCAGCAGTAAATTTAACAGTTACAACAGACATTGATATTAGTTTTAATGATGTGAGATTCCTAATTAATTCAAAAGAACTTAACTTTGTGAGTCATGACTTATTTTTATTAGTAACTCTGAAGTTTGATTTAGATTAGGAATGGGAGAGAACATGAGAGGTTGTTCATTTTATTATATCATTCATAAGTAACATGTGCTTGATTCTAACTTCTGTAGGCAATAAGAATTCAAAATTTGGAGACAGATAGGGGAAAATATTCGCAGACTACATAGAAACCGAACAGAGCCCATTCAAATGCTAGAAAAAGGGATTTGTGGGAAGACTGTAATCACTAGCTTAAGATATAGACCTGCACTCTGAAAAGCGCAAGCAAGTCTCAAGTATCAAGCATAGAAATCCTGAAAAAAAAAAAGAGTTGCTTTGTTAGTCCAGCAGCACCAAATGAATTGTGCTGTTATATCAGATAAGGACATTGTCAAGTCGAAGGCTGATAATTTTTCTGTGCCAGTCTAACTAGACCATTGGACAAGTGCATTCCTACCTCATGTTTTCATACAGTAAGAATGAGGCAGTTAGAAGAAAAGAGAATAAATAGTTTTCATATTGGCATTGTCTGACAATGAAGTGACCAAGATGAAGACCAATGAAGTGACTGGCAAAGGTATATAATTTAGTATGAATAAACTCTTACTTGTCATGACACCATATATATTAGCTACCTTTAAAAGACATATTCATCATCATGCCAGGGATTTCATACAAGGGAAATTGACCTCAATACCAAGGCAATCATCATAGTCTCAAAAGGTGAATTCTATCAATTGTGATTCTCTATATAGAGAAAAAAATCCAAGAGTATTTTTTTCTTTTTTTTCTCCTTTTTTATCAAAAAAACAGAAGTAACAACAATAAAACACCAAAACATGCCCATCTATTCTACTAAGCTCCTTTGATGATGCCAAGAAAGTGATGATGTCAAGAAAGGGGGGGCATTATCAGCCCATTCTCATCAATAGCCCAGGGTACAGACAAGAATAATCAAAATGATACTGAAAGAGTTCAGTGTAAATGGAATAATCCAGCACTGTCACTATGTTAAGAAGAGACATATAAGTAAAGTAAAATTACTTGTTTATCATTAATACTATTCATTCTCAGGAAATGAAGATAATAAATCTTAGAATAACATTAAAATTTTAAAAAATTAAGTAAAAAATGCTAATACCACTTTCATACTCATTTTCACTATTTGAATATCTTTACCTTTGCTGTTTTAAAGCAACATTTTTAGCTCTTTTGGTTCCTGTTGTCACCTGCTTTGACTTTTTGGTTTATGCCAGGGGGATCTTGCCTGCTCTGAAAAGAAAAAAAGAACATTAACACACCAATCACCGTAAAACAACTAATAGCTGTATGGCATCAGGACAGAGATTATTGCTCTCTATCTGTTATAGAAGAATGTAGTTTCACTAAACATCATAAGAGGGACATGCGCTGAATTGTTGAGATTTTTCCTTGAAATGTTAAATGGCCAAGCTACAGATAAATCGAGATAAATATTATAAAATAATCAAGATTACTCCCGAGAATTATATTTCTCTCAGAAGTGAGTTCATCAGAAATACTGAGCAGGGTCATGATATTCTAAATCCTCTACAGTCAAAACTAAAAAAGGAAACTCTATAGCACACACATTGGCTGGAAGAAAAAAACAAATGTTTTCTCTTCCTGGGTTGCATGCATGGAGTACGCCAGGGGAGCCACTCACAGAATAAAACAATGTCTAAAGAATGAGGATGGGGTCATTCTCAGTGCATGTTTAGAGAAGTGCTTTTATTCCCATTTCAGAACTGGGAACTTCAGACATAGAGAAATCAGTGGTTTAAAGTTGTTAATTTTTCAGAGATGAAAGCCTCATAAAAATCTCTCATTGATTTCAGTGTTGTTGCTGTCTAGAGCTGAAAATCAGTCACCTCTGGCTCTCATTCTTCTTGCTCTTTTCTGTTTTTTGTACCTGCCGTCAGGGCTCCTTTATGTTCTATTATTAGTTTTCAAAGGCAAGGATTCTCACTAATGGCTTATACCTTGCCAGAACTACCAGATCTGTTGATATGGATTTTCCTCATAATTTGAGATTTGTATTGGAAGATAAACAATTATATTTTTAAATCATCTGAGATTAGCCATTTCCAAGAGGATGAATTTGGCTTTAGCTCATTGTCTTTCACCTTTAAGAGGAAAAAAATGAAAATGAAAGTGACCTGTATATCACCTCCATAATTGCCAATTTTCTCGTAGGTTAAAATGTGTTTGTCTTGTTTATCTAATAATGTTCTTCACTTCTTTTCTGTTCTTTTATTAGCTGTGCTTAAATACTTGAAAATAAATCTTGTTGGTTTATGTTAGTCATAACTACTTACAAATAAAAGTTATTAAAGGGAATAAAGGTCTCAATTTGTTGGTTTGGAAATGCATTTCATTAAAAACAGAGAAATTGAGAGGTAACTATGAGATCTACTTTTTCTTTACATTTTTTAATAAAACTTGACTCCTAGATGGTTTAAAAGACTTTGGATTTCATACAGCATGAAAGAACTTAATGGGAATGTGATTTCCATTGAGGTTTTTTATAATCACAATAATCAATGAGATATAACTTTAATATTTTAAAATGTTTTTAAAAAAATGTTAATTAGAAGACTCCCATAAAGCAAAGCGAAAAGGAATTCTTTTCTTGTTTCTAGTATTTTTAGCTCACTTCATGCAAAAAGTAACAAAGGAGAACACCAGGTCAGTTGTCAGCTAACCAAACAACAGTCAACAGGTCAGCATTTGATAAGCAGTGTAGAATATTTAATTATATTTGCATTTCACATTTAGTTTCATATCATATTGATTTTCCCTAAATCCACTGCTCTTGAATCTCACCATGGACCAAAGCTCTCCAGGGCCTTGTGCAGAGCTGGGCAGAGTTTCCTAGGTTGAGAAATCTCAGTAGCTTTCGCACAAGGCTACTATGGTTCCTTTTGCAGTCCCAAGATTTCAAGGTAAGAAATGCCAAATAGCCTTACTCCAGAGTGATGTCTTCTTCCTCTGCATGCCCCAAGTATTGGTTACATAATCACTGTTTGTCAATTTTCGCGTGCTTGTAAATTGTTATTTCATCTTTTTGTACAGGTAAAATTAGTATGTTTCAGACATTAAACAAAAAAATGGTACTTGATGGAAAAAAATGGTGTTTTAACAACACCATTTGATGTTATGAATTGACCTTATGATCCCTTAGGACCTTTATAAAAATAAAGGTCCTTCTGCTCACTAACTCACTGGAATACTTTTTCACTTTATTTCAGTTTCTGCCTATCTAAGAGTGCTTAGATAGCTTAGATAGAAAAGCTTTGCTGCTTTTAAGTAGTGAAGGTATCCTATAGGTATATATCCTCTAACATACATATTAATGGGGTAAAGAGAAAAGATCGGGTTTAGGACAAAAGTGTTGTATTGCTCTTTCAAAGGGTGACTTATAAATGCAACAGAAATATAGCATAAAACTCAGTAAAGTGTTTTTCTGCAAGAGGACAAAAGTAAAGAGTAGAAACTATTCTTTTCTAAACGAGACAAGTTATTAGAGAGATGCTAGCATTGCAAACACTAGTGCTGTGTCCTCTACTAATTTTATTCATATAAATGAACTGGATAATGCTTCTGAAAGCAAGATTTCCATGTGATTCTAAATTAGGAAGAACAGTAAATAATGAGGAACAATGCAGACAGTAACAGAACTAATAGATGACAAATGTAGTTCAGTGTAGCTTAATGCAGAATAATGAATCTGGTAGGAAACAAAAAAAAAAAGAAGGAACACTTATTACCTGCAAGCTCACATTTATACATAGAGAAGTACAAAATGAAAACAAATATATATACAAAAAAGAGAGATTAGGCAGGCCTTTCCTAAAGAAAATCTTTGCAAATATTCTATGTCAAGATCATCCCAAGATAAGAAAACAGGTTCGAATTTTGGATGAACTCTACTGTTCATTTGGATGAACAAATATTAAATAAAAAAGTGGTTGGATTTTGACATTTATGAGTCTTTCTATGACTTCACAGACCATTTTTTTCCTTAAATAACCAAGTACATGCACTGGTTATTGCTTTGGGAGTAGCCAGGAACACTATTTTCAAAGTTTTCTATACATCTTTTCTTAAAGAATTTTCTTTCTCGGTCAGTTTTGCTTCTTTTCCTGTGAAATGAAGCGTGAAGTCATTCATTTCCTGTGAAGTCATTCATTTTTTAGGTAAATGTTTTAACTCTTCAAACTTTATTTATATAGCTGTCCTGATGGAAAATTATAGAATGTATTCCTTTATGGAAATTATGAACTTTTTGGAAATTATGGAATTTATGGACTGTATTTCTTTTTCTTCTATCCTTAGTATTACTGGTTTCTCCATTTCTACAGAACATTTAATTGGTATACTAACAATATTGGTTGCACTGTATTTTTTTATTCTAAAAACAAAGTAAGGATATTTAGTAACCTTTGAGACTAAACTCTTTTCTTTGGTGCAGAAATATTTGATATATTTGTTTTTCTTTCAGAAAACATATTTTTACTTTAACTAATTTGTTTATTATAAGCATGATCTTTCACTTTCCATTCTCTATTTCTCTTAATTCTTGCTGTGAATTTAAAATCATCTGGCTTTGGGGCCATTTTTCATACACCTTGAAAAGTTCGTCTATTGGTTTCTTTGACTGACAATATGTTTCCTTCAAACGTTATACTGAAAATCAAGAGTTTAAAGTCAAGAAGAATACTGTTTTGGTCAGATGGGAAGGGAAATTGCCTTGATCTTGTTCCAAGCAAGCAATTAAGAAATGATAAATTAGAATCCCTGTAAAGCTAGAAACCATTACTCTCACACCTGTCATGCACTCTGAAGTGTAAAACATCTAATACTAATAATAAATACTATTTGTAAATGTAAAGTAAAGCAAAATGAACATAAACACGTAAGCATGAGGTGATTTAAAGGCTGACATTCATTTGAATATTTCTACTTGATCTCGTTAAGCTAATAATTAAGGGGCCTTGCTTCTCACCTTTTTTTTTTTTGTAACGTTGGATTCATTTGTCCCTGGCAATTTAAAAGCAATCTTTTAATGCCTTAACATATGCCACTTCTGTAGTTTCCATACATAGTTTCCAAAAGAAAAATAGTACCTCCTCTGCCCTAGTAACTAGCAATGGGACTGAAAGCAGAACATGGGGCCACTAATCCAGGTGTCATCTAGCACAGTGAAAAATGTTGCTTACATTTCCTTTATAGATTATCAACTAAAGTGACATTACTACAATGAAATAAAGGATTAAAGAATAAAGTAGTTTTCTTGTTTTTATTTCCCAAAAATTGAACTGAGTAAAAGGAAAGTAGACAGAAATCTAATGTTGGAGACAGATAAGGTTGTAGAATGTGACTATTAGCCATGGGTTTGAAAGCCAATTAGCTCTTTTTATCCCTAGTCTCTGCACTGAACAATTCTTGTTACCACAGAAATAATGTGGACTGTTGAGCAAACATCATCCATAACAAAAATATTTGGAAGTTAGGTCATATGGCAAATATTGTGTTGATAACGTAGAAAAAGTTAGGCATGCTTTTAGGTTGTAATATGGAAGGGTTCATGTTGCTAGCACAGCTATAGCCATGCATATTATTTGTCCTATATAACAATGGAAATAAAATGATTGCTTGTGAAAATTGTATTGCCCTGATAAGATCTTTTTCCATGTTACTTTAGTTTGGATTAATATAATCTACTTTCTATATTTGTAGGTCATATCTGATTCTAAGTGAACATCCATTACCCTATCGATATGAAAGTTTCCATTGCAATTGGTTGCCACCTACCAATGGTTGTCCTTTTTTGATGAAAAAGAAAGAGAAAGAGAAAAAGGAAAAGGAAAAGATGCTTTGGGAGACATACACAGTGGTATTCATACAGATAATATGACCTAAGTGAATACTATTGAACATAGTCTAGCACAGATGTAATGCAGTTATTCTGATTGCCGTTTTAACTATCCTCCTTCATAATTGAATAAAGAAAATTACTTGTCCTCAAAATTATCTTAAATTGAACATTAAATTTGACATTTTTATGTTGAGAGTTTGGAAAAGAAACAAGAATTACTTTTGGAGGGCCTGGGATTTCCTTGCAACAAAAGATATTCATTATCTTTTTTTCTCTTTTTTCTCTTTGTGTTCTGCTCCAGCTTGATGCTTTGCAACCTTGCAACTTGAAATGTTTCACTATTTCCTTTGCATACAGGTTTGCAAATCAACTAGAAATCAATTAGAACTGAGACTTTTTAAGATTTCTGTTCCAAGTATTGGACATTTTAAAGAAACAGAAAACACATAATCACAAAACGTTGTCTTTTGATTGTTTGATTTCATTTATTCCATCTGAAGTTGATCTTCATTAACCATGAAAGAACAATGGGCATTATTTTAGTTGGATTCATCTGCAACAGAGCACAAAGGAAAGCATCTGCAGAAAAGCACTTCTAAACAGAAAGTACTTGCATGAGAGTAGCTTAAAAACTAGGTATCTGATCCTAGGTATCTATAGTGCAGGCTTGCTAAATCACAAAAGGAGGTGTCTTCAGTGGGGAAATCATTCCTTTCTGAAAAATGGTGTCTAGGATTGAATAAAGGCTGGCAGAGTGTCTGTCCCTCTCTGCCATGCTAACTGGAACCTGATGACCTGCTTAAGCTTTACACTTCATTTCTAAGCAAGTAGTTACATGAGACAAAGCCCTACGTTTTACTGACAGTTCTGTAAACATTAAAAAAGTTAATATTGGAGAAGTTTGAATGCTAGAGTATTTATATAATGTTGGTCCAAGAAAGAATTACTGATAGTACCAAAAAAGTTCAGCTAAATGTGTCTAAGAAACAAAATATTGCTGAGATGGCAAAAGCCCCTCTGTCAGTGTTAGTCCACCAATGTGAAGGAAAAAAAAAAGAAAAGCCAGAAGTAACTGCTCTTGTGCCTTGAAGTGAAAAGGAAAGATTGCTTACTTGTTAAAAAGATGAGATCTTTTTTTTAAAAAAAAACTAAGGTGGAAATCATATGCCTGAAATTAAATATGTATATTAATTTTTGAAGGATGAGATCTTATACTGTGGGATTTTGATTTCTTCACCCCAGTCCATATTAGATTCTGTTAACAAATTCAGGGGAGTGTGCTCTATAACAGTACTAATCATCTGTAAATTGTGTTGGGTTTTTAAAGGAAAACATTTTCATTTCAAACTATGTTCACAATGTTCTTGTGCTTTTCATTCTAGATGTCCTTTTAAGGTTTTGTAGGTCTCATTATGAGCTTTCTAGATTACACAGAGTTTTATCTCAATGTTAGACTATTCTACAAAGTAGGTAGGCCCTTCTGCAGTAATTACAATTTTAGTGTCTCAGTGGCCTAGTGTGTTAATGCATTTTAAGTCTTTTATTCCAGAGATCTGGGTTAAGATAGTTTGCCTGAAGTGACAAAGGACAATGTGTTGGTCTCAACATGTTTCTTATTAGATTTCTGTACACAACCATTATCATCTGCATGATCCAGCATGCTTAATAATCTCTGCTCAGAAAAGTTCTGGATGTAATTCAAATTTCTTTTCAGGCACCATAGCTGGGCACAGGGAGAAAAGTGGGGTGAAAAAAAAAAAGAGGAGAGTAGAAAGACATGTCCTAATGCCCATATACTACATTTAAATTTTATTAGAAGGGCTTAACGCTATAGTCCTTGTTCTGTTGAAATCCCCAAAAAGAAAAGAAATTTTATATGAAGATGATTTGCTTGACGGATCCTGAAGTTTTTGTGACTCATGTAGTCAAAATGATAGCATCATTAGGACAGATTTGTTCAGCCATTATGCCGTTAAAGTCTCAGTAACTCTTTATTACTAAATGTCTGCAATGCACAGTTATTACAAAGTCACACAGAATATATATTTTGTGAGAAGAGGTAAAAGAAAAATAAGTAAACATTTGGGTTATGTAGGCATAAGTTCTAAGCATTAGAAATTATGTTCTTCTATTTATTTAAAATTACATCTTGATTTTCTGGGTTAAATGTATGAAGGGAACTCCAACCAAAACACACAGTCTGTGATCACAATCAATAGTATTTAGAGTTTAACTACATGATTTGTGCCTGCAATCATGTCCTTGGACATCTAAATACTCCAATTACTTGCACCTGTAATTGATGGCAAGTGCAAAATTAGAGGTTGCATTTAAAACTGTGTCCCACAATGAAAAAGAGAAGAATGCCAAATAAAGAAAAATATTCTATGCTAAAGTGCCAAGGTAATCCAAAAGGATTATTATTCCAGTCTAAGCAAACAAGCAATTTCAAAGTATAGGCAGATATGACCAACCATTGGCTAAAAATAGAAATGGTAGCTGAAGAACATAGAAAGAAGGAGATTCATTAAAATAATCTTTTTGTAAATAATACTCAGAACAATTAATTAATACTCTTTGCATTCTTTGAATGCATTCTTAGAAGACAACTGTTTACAGACATAAAACTGTAGTCAAAATATGTTGTAAGAACTATGCAAGCACAGAATGAAAATACCAGGAGAATTTACATTAGACATCTACAAATACAGAAAAGCAATTTGTGAGACTCCATAAATCCATTGTATAACTTCCTGCCTATTTAAAGTTTAAAATATATGAAATATAATCTACACTTTCTTGATTTTACAATCCTACTCTGTTTTAGTTTTTATGGTCAGAGATGTAGTGTTGAGATTTTTTACTAATTCTTAGCATTTGAATAGAAGATGTTTTCAATATTTCTAACAAAATAGAAATATTTTAACTTATTTGTAAAAAACATGTAATTTATCATTATCAACATGGAGTGAATAGCTGTTTTGAATTTTTCCCCACATTTTCTCTCTGCAATTGAAAATTCATAACAATAAAATCATATTACTCTATCATAATGCATTTTTAAGAAATATTCTTTATACAAATATAGCATTACATAGAACTATATATATGTCATGGTTTAAATCTTATAAATAGCTTACAGAGAAAAGTCAAGTCTGTATAGATAAGATCAAATAAAGAACAGTTAATCTATGTGTATAGGAAATGTGTGGGGTGGATATATTGAAAGAACTAACAGAAAGAAACATTTAAGAAGCTGCTTTGTAGAAAATGGATTTTTTTTCAGAACAATTTAAGTTTATTATGAAGTATTTAATTATGAAGAATTATGTTATGTTTTTGTCTTTTATATTCTAAGCCTTTCTTATTATAGGGTAAATATGGTAAGAATTGGATAGTTGAACTAACTGAAGATGACAGCGGGGGAAAGGACAAAACAAAAAGTCTTTTGTAAATTAATTTTAAAAGGTACCATCATTTATTTTCAGTTGGCATTCAATTTTCTATACACTCATTTTAAAATGCATTACTGTTTAGCTTTGAATGTTATGGTAATTTGGGAATTGACTTAGCTTTTCTCAGAGTTACAGATATAAGGCACACTAATGAACATGAGTTTCAGATGACAAATGGTGCTTGAAACTTCCATGCCTGTTAATTCATTTTTGATTAGAACATGGATGATTTTTGAAATATAGGTGGCATTTGCCAGACAAAATGGTCAGCTGATTTCGACATATAATGTGATGCTTCAGAGAAGGTTGAACTTTGGAATGATTTAAAATTCATTGGTAATAGTGCCATAAAGGCCATGTTCCACAGCTCAGTGTGCAATAAACTGCAGGAGTGTGTCTGTTTTTCAGCTACACTGAACCTTCAGTCTATATCATTTATAGCTTTTTTCTTTTTCTTTTCTTTTCTTTTTCCTTTTTTTTAGTGACATAACCTGAATCATGTTTGCCCAGAATAGAATTATATTTATTTTTAGTCATTAAAGACTAGCACATACAGATAAAAATGAATTCCAGAGATGATAAATTTGTTTTGTTTTATATTTGCAAACCCTAGATTATTTATATTAACCAATATGAACCAATTATCTTGAAATATGGAAAATAATTTTTTTTTCTACAATTCTTAAACATCTTCCATTTTTTAATTTGGAAGAATTTCATCACTTCACACCTCAGTGTTCATTATTAAAGCAATTAATAAAAACAAAAACTCAGAAAATATTTTAAAATTTTCAAATCTAGAAAGTCTAAGAGACTAACAATGTAAGTATCATTACATATCATTATGTGGTTGTGTACTAACACTTTTCCCAAGTATTTGTTATTAATTACCGCTGGACAGAAACAGCACTGATAGCCCTTTCGTGTGATCAAACCTGAATTACTATAAAGAAGTGATCAAGCCTGAAATATTATAAAGTATTACTTGCTTAAGTTGGCTACAAATACCTCTCCCTCCAACCAACTACACTGGAAGCCCAGAATGATCTTTTTGAGCTGGAGAAATGTAAAGACTGAAACAAATTTCCAAGCATCAAACTGTGTTTTGGGAGAAAAAATAAACAGAAATCAGAAACCGCAGACTTTTTCCACATTATTTTGCTGATCTTTGTAACTCAGAATTGTTCCACGAAACTCTGGATTTAAGTCTTTGCCTAGGTGGCTCTTAAATGATACCAGCCATGAAGCTTTAACCTAGGTATTCTCTATGTGTACTATAAAAGAGTTATTGGAATTCTCCAGAAAAAAAAAATATATATTGTCAGGTTGTAAATATTATAAAAAGAAATAATCTCCCATCAATTAATCATTGCCATGACTTAATTATAATTCTTCCTGTCCAGTAAATAAATCCTGATTGTTGAAACATAGTATGTAGACATTGAAAGAGTTTTATAGGGAAAAAATGGCTTGTGGGTTTTGATAATACTTCAGTTATCTTTTTTTCTTTTTCCCCTGTCAAATGTCCTTTTAAGTTAGATTTTAAGACATATCTAGTATATTAAACAGCCACAGCAGTTCTGGGAAGAATTGGTTTCAGCAGCACTAAGCATCTAAAATGGAAAAGAGTTTGCTTCATAAAGTATATGATGCTTTCTCCTGGTTTTATTTATTATTATCTTTCTTCTTATCTCAGCTCTGCAGTGACCTGAGAGCCTCAGTAGAAGAGCTAACCGTGAGCCAACAATGTACCCTTGTAGTAAAGAAGGCATATGGTGTCCTGGAGTGCATTAGACAGAGTATTGGCTAAATATCAAGAGAGATGATCAACCTCCACGGTTCTGTAGGAGTGAGGCCACATCTGAAGTACTGTGTCCACTGCTGAGCTTCCTGGGGATCAAGAGAGATATGGACCTAGTGGAAAAGGCCCATCCAAGAGGTCACTAAATTGATTAAAGGATCAGAAAAACAGACATATAAGTAGAAGCTGAGAAAACTGGGATTGTTTAGCCCGCAGGGTTGGCGTATCTTAGCAATGTGTGCTGATACCTGATAGGATGATTGAAAAAGAGAGAGACAAACTCTTCCTAGTAGTATCCAGTGACAGGATGAGAGACAGTGGGTACAAACTGAAAGATAGCAAGAGAAAATTGATTTTTTTTTCCTCAAGGTTTCATAAACTTGCCAATTTATTAATCATAGAAAGGCCTCTCACATGTAGACAGAGCGGCAGAGAGGGGTTGCAGCTCTGTATTGGGCAGAGCACACGTGTATAGACTACTTTCTTCTCTCTGTTTTTGTTTGCCTAATAGGTTTAAGTATCATAGTTTCTATATGTGCTCATGTATATGTCTATCTTTGAGAACTTTGCTAGAAGTTATGATCTAGAGTAGTGAAATAAAGTCTAATTTCCTTATGCCATCTTCCTATATACTTTGGGTAGACCAACTCTGAAATCTCAGTTATTGTGGGAAGATTGTTATATACTACATCCACATTAATATTTGAAGATATCTTTATTCTTCTTTTCCTACTCTTTTCTTAAAACCATTCAATGCCTATTATCTTTTGGAAATAGTTTCCTTGAATGCATTAACACACAATGACTCAAACACTCAGAACGTTCATTGACAGTTGGATTGATTTTTTAAAAAATCTTCCCATATTTCCTCATGAACTTTTTATATGGTGATGATTGCCTACTTTTTGGAAATTATTGTGAATCTTTTATTCCTTAAGAAGATATCTTAGAGCCTTGTTGGTTTCTAAAGTCTTCTTGATGGACAGAACATAATGTCACGCAGATTAGAAAAAAAAAAACATATAAACATGCTCATTCTGAAGAAGATTTGCATTCTGAGAGCGGTATTGCTTTTGCAATGTTTTGTGTATTTTCCTTGATTTAGCAGTGATATATATGAATATTTAATAGTAGGTTTGGGGTTGTTTTTAGTTTTTAGTCCTTCATATTAAAATGAAACCTAAAAATACACTAGCTTGGTTTGTACTGAATTACAGAATAACAGAATCTACAAGGTTGGAAGGGACCTGGTCCAGCCTTCCCGCTCCAGCAGGCATCTAGAGCAGGTGGCACAGGGCAGCATCCAGGAGGGTTTGGAGACCTCCAGAGAAGGAGACTCCACAACCTCCCTGGGCAGCCTCTTCCACTGCTCTGTCACCCTTACAGTAAAGAAG
>JAUBOD010000216.1:203295-259390 GCA_032353885.1 Nothura maculosa | reverse complement strand
CCTCTTGTTTATTCCCCATGCTGCGTGCGTTTAGGTAGAGGCATTTGAGTGGGGCTCCCAAAGTGCCTCTCCTCCTTTAGGGACAGCTGCAGGCTGACTGAGGGGGGCTTTCAGAATTTTCCGCATTTTGCTCTTTGGCCCCTTTAGTCCTAGAGGGCCCTTTACAGGCCACAGCACCAGTTCCTGGTGGATGATGTGATGGGCCATCAGCCACCATCACATCAGCCGCTCCACAGATACTCCCCTCCCACCTCGAATCTAGTTTAAAGCCTTCTTGATGAGGCCAACCAGCTCCCAACCCAGTGCCCTCTTCCCCCTTTGAGAGAGATGGACCCCATTGGGTGCCATCATGCCCAGTGCCCCATAAGGCTTCCTGTTATCAAAGAAGCCAAAGTTATCGTTATGACACCAGCCTCAGAGCCAGGCGTTGATGGACTGTACTTTAAGATTTCTTTCTGTATTGCCGTTATTATTGACCACTTATCCAAAGACCACTGAGAACTACATAAAGATTCCCATCAACTTTCTCAAGTATCACATAGTGCCTCTTGGTGTATAAGGCCATATGTTGTTGGCAGATGCAAGATGACACAGTTACCTGAAGGAAAGAAAGCACTTCCTTCCATCACTCTTTATGGGAAAATTCTCATTAACTCAAACTGATAGTTTCATATGTACACTGATCAGGAATAGGAAACTATATATTGTCTCCTCAAATAAAGTCTTTAGTATTATTGATTCACTGTGAAACAAACTCAGGTAGGTATGAAATTTGTTTAGGGCTGCAGCATATATTTAACTCACTTTAATCACTTGTTAATGCTCTGCTAGCTCTGATTATTTTGAAGGAATTATTTTTGTCAATTTCCTGTGCGCAAAACTGTTAGAAGTAGAGAAGAAAATGGAAAGTTCTTCACAATATGATGCATTATACTGTGCAGCTGTGAAAAAGGCATACAGTAATTACCTTGAACTTTTTTTAGTTGTTATTAATTTTGCTTTGCTTCTATCACTGTCAACCTGAGCCAACATATAGGAAATTATTGCAGGACAATCTGTAAAACTTTGCATTTTTTGTAGTTTTGTAGTTTTCTTTGATAATGAGGAGCACTAGTTATAGTAAGGTACAAGTGATACTTGTGGACATCCGGAGTTTCCACCTTAGAAGAAAGCATTCATCAGGATCTTAAAGTTAAATATTTGATAGTTCAGAACTATGAAAACCATTTTAATGCATTTTAATGGACTGAGCATAGTCAGTTATAGGTAGCACAGTGCAAAGCTGAGCAGCTACAGAAGGTTCAGACCATAAACATGTGTTTCAACAACAGCTTTTTTTGCATTATTCTGTACTCTGCCAAATCTTTCCAAGCCTGGGTTACTTAAAACTTTCTCTCTCTCTCTCTGACACCACACATTTTTCTCTTCATGAGAATAAGAGCGAGTCTGTGCCACAAATATACAGTCTACATTATGGATGAACAGAGGTGGGAGTCTGGACTCTGGATTTCTAATTATTGTTGAGCAGAATTGCAAAATTCATTACACCAGGAGAAAAACAAGTTAGCAAATTTACAGCTTTTTTTATCTTATGACCTCAATGTAATCTATGACAGAAATGTTACAAATTCCTGACTTCTTGTTCAGAGATTATTTTGCCATTTGTTTATTAGTTAGACTTTTTTTTTTACATTCTTTACCACAGCTACACAACGGACAAAAAAAGTCTATTCCACCAACCAACTATATCTTTTCCCTCCAAATTAGACATTTAAGAACATATTTAAAGTAATATTTGAATTATTAATTATCACTGAATGGTAGAACTATCTAAGAATAAACAAAGCATTATAGCACAAATAGTAAGATATACAGGAAAAACATTTCTAACTTTCATCTTTTCACATTGTTAAAGATAGTAAACAAAAATGTTCACTTTTTTAAAAAAAGAGAAAACAATTTGAAAAAAGTTTGAAGGCATATAGACTTAGAACATTTATATATATACGTATTTCACTAAATTTTTCTATAGGAAGATTCTCAAAAATATGCTCAAATGTATTAAACATGGAAATTTAGAAGCTTTGGTTTATAAAAGGAGGGGTGAATATGCTTGAAAATCATGTTTCAAAACTCCTTTAGACTGTAAAACAAAAATGTCATGGTTGCTCTTGAAAACATCATTATCAAAAATCAAGTACTTTAGCCTATCTTCTTATTGTTAACAAACTTCTTTATTTTATTCTATTTTTCCTTAGATCTCTACAGAAAAATAAGTAAAAAGACATTTTATGAAGATAGTCTGTGTTGCTTCTGACTTAGCATACTCCTGAAATTTCACTGGTTTGATTCAAGATGAGAATTTTGTTTATTTGATTTTTTGTTTTGTGATAGACATTTATTAGAAATACATACATGGAAATATATGAAAAACTCTCCTTAGAATGGCACTACTGGATGAAAGCAAGTCTCTGATTTCAGATCACTCTCCGGGAGTGGTCAGAGTAGTTCTGTAAAGAAGAATATAAGGAATGAACTGTGTTCCATTCAGTGCTTTCATTTATATCCCTTAATTCTTTCATTGTGGATAATTACTCTCTGCCACCCATAATGATCAACTTTATTTTCCCTGAGTTGTCACTTTACCAGGTCAAGCAATCTCAGTCTATTCCACAGAGAAAATTACTTCTGTGATCATTGATGTTATCTTTCTCTTTACCATTTTTAACTCTACCACATTTCCTGAGTGGTAATAGCTAGTTCTGAAAAAATTTTTGAACTTAGACCCACAATATTTACAGATGCAAGCTCCATATGTATGCTATGTGCAAATTTTGCATGCTCACTTGGGTTTGTGAACACAGAAGCAGATATGATTGACTAGACTATGAGCACATTTGGAAGGTCCCTAAATCTCACTCTCAAAATACCTTTTCACCAAAGTGGTACCCATTCCAGAACTAGTGTAATGTATTTTAATTTAGACTATATTCATATTCAGATTGAAACTCCTGCTAGAGTATTTAAAGGTCTTTAGTTTGTTCAGCTGGACTATAGACACAGAGATGGGCAATAATATATATACTCAATTGTATATAAGATGGCTTGCAAGAAAGTTTTCATGATCACAGTGTCATTATATCTACAAATGCTCTAATTCTTTCTGCAGGCTTACCAGCTATCATGTATTTATTTCCTCCTTACAGCTGAGAAGAGTTATCTTAGAATCAAATTAAAATGAGTTATAATTTAGGATCATGTTGGTGCACCATCATGCAGATGAGAAAGTATATCATAAAAGTCTTGGCAGTGATTAGCTCTATGTCATAAAATTCCCATGTATTAAGAAAAGGATTAATTAAATATTTTTAAGTTGCTTCAACTAAGCAAAATACATCTAAAACATGAAGCACCTGTATGATGGAAAAGATGGATGATATAGGAGAAGCAAAATACACAAATTTCATTTCAGTACACACAATTCTTGGTGAATTCTCTATAGTTACAAAGCTACAAAGCAATAAGGAAATAATACCTTAACCCTCTGACCTGACATACTGGCCCATTCACTCTACATATTTGATGATGTGGAGATGTATGTAACAGCTCATTGTTTCTTGACCTTGAATTATTTTATTTTTACCCTCACACCTTTTTACCTCATCTTCATTTCAAAAAATCATATTGCGCCATTGCTTGCTGGGTGTAAAGGCATGAAAAGTAAACATGTTTTTCATGATTTCTCTAAACTAAATAATTTCAGAGATTGCTCTGCAATATCTATAATTTCAGATGCTATTTTCTTCCTTTTTGTCTTTTTTTCTCATTCTGCTTTTCCTTCTGCTTTTCATAGATGTCCCTAATCCTAATTCTTGAGCTACAAATGGAACTAAAGGGCTATATTAAAGCAATGTGCTAAATTCCACACCAGATAGAAAAAAAAAGCATATATAGCATCTCAGATTAAAGCAAATACTTTCTTACAACAGCTGCATAATCTGATAAATGGAATCTGCAATAGTTAAAAATAAAAAGGTACATTCTAATTAACTCTAGCTTGAAAAAGATGGCACATTATATATGGATTTACCAGAGAAGCATGTTAAAGTTGTACTCTGAATCACATTTAGTCTCATAGTTTTATAGAAGTACAGATTGGCTTTTGATTTGCCTCAAGGCACTTCTGTTCTATCTCCTTTGTAAAATCAGTTGCTGTTAATTCCTTGATTTGTACTACAAAACCACCACTTTGGATGATTAAAAATCTTTTATGTTGTGGTACTTAATATTTTTTCATTAGATAGTATGTTAAAGGAAATAGGAGACTGTCTTTGTAGGGGATAGAAGACCTGAGGCGAAAGTTCTGAATTTCTAAAAAAGCTTTAGATCTTTGGAAATAGCAGGAAAGGGAATTTTCTATTTCTTTCATTGTTGTGAGTAAAAGCAGTCTGAAGTTTTTCCCCAAAACATATTTCCTAATGAAGCTTATTTTCGATTTCTCAAATATAGTCTTTTAATCAAACAGATACAAGAACAAAGTAAGCTTATTCAAGTTACAATTTTTTAAGGAAAGCTGGAAAGAAGAAGTTGCAATTCTGAGGTATTCTCTGTAGTTCATGAGTTTCCCATTATAAAAGGAGATTTTGTTCAGTTTGCTTCATGTTCAGACCTTCTCAGAACTACTGCTATCAATCTGCAGGATTTATAGTATCTTGTCTGCTGCTCAGACATCACAGAATACACAGTCCACATGTAGGAAGAAGATGCAACAATTTTCCCAGTACTTTGATGCAGTGTGTTGGAATGAGCTTAAAGTGTATCCCCAATTTCCTTGATATGGAAAGCATAACATGGAGGAGAAGAGAAGAATCAATCTTTGTCTTTACAGTTAGTCAATGTATGTTTGGGATGTGTGCTTCGCTCATAACTTGTCAGGCCTTTCCATTTGGATATTGCTTTAGAGAGCTCTGGATGAGAATCTGAACAGCAACAGACTGCTTTGGTCACTGAAAATCTCCAGTGTTTCTCTAAATATCTATGGTGTTTCATGTAGCACATTCAAGCAGTTATGTCTCTTTTACTATCAGTTCTACAGAATATTTTGTGAAATAGCTGCCACTTTCCATAGTTCCTTATTTAAAGGATCCTGTAACCAGGAACCCATAAGTAAGCTCTAAATGTTCTGCAAGCCCAAGAAATTAAGATATTTATCTTCATTGCATTCTACCAACCAGAGTTTTTAAATGTCAAATCTAAGCAATGCTGTCTATTAAATTCTTTCACAGCATGGAAAAAGATCTGAGCTAAATTCTAAATAGGGTTATATAAGGCAAAAGAATCCCAGGTGCATTCTTGCATACATCCTTGCTTACATAAGTGCTAGGAAAAATGTCCTATAGTTTGAGGTTGTTTACTTGTGTTCTGTAAACTGTTGTAATACCATTAATACAATGCTTTTATTAAAAAAAAATGTTAGTTTGTTTATTTCATTTTTCTCAGGCTTTCTCACCACCATATCATTATTCCTATTTAGTCTTTTTTTTCCCTTGTTGCTTGATTTGCTCCTAGTGTCACTCACTTTTACTCCTTGGAACAGACTGCTACAATATATATAGCTACTTAAAAACCATTGGTTAATTCTGTTTCAAAGTGCTTGTAGAAAAAAAAAAAACACTCGAAATAATCATACCCTTTTTAGATACCAAACATGAAGGCAGCATTTTTGTCTCAAAGTTGGAGAGGTTAACAATGACCAATCAGATCACAAGAAATGTCTGTGTTTAGGTCTTTTAGAGAAGTAAGAAACCAAGGAAGATATTTGTACTTTAGGGAAGGGGAAATTCTTCCTAATTATATGGGGTTAAATGATAATAATAATTATGAGCACGGTGGTAGTTACTCTTTAAATATATCTTAAATGTGCTTCATAAGCTCTGAGGTTCTGTTTGCGGTTATGGAAATTAATTAGCACCACTAGTTGCATGGAATGGAGATTGAATTACTGAGAAAATTAATATTGTTTGAGGACAGAGAAGCTGATTTCTCAATAATAGTAAAGGGTTAATCACAATCATAGTTCAAGAGCTGAAAGCACTCTTCGTGATAATTAATTTTTTGGGCATGAGCAGAATATGCCAAGATACAGTACCTAACAAGAAAATGAAATTAAAAGAAATTACTTAAATACAGGCAATCAAAGACTCTTTTTAAAAAATATATAGTGTATTTTCCTAGTTTGCTGTCAGCAAACATAGAAAAACAAAACAGCTTTTTGCAATTGACTTGTCTTATGAGAATGAAAACTTTTAGTTTTGTTATTGCTAAAAATGGGAAAACACAAAAGGTACAAGGTTTCTGCCTCCCAGACTTTTTAGAGAATGAAAGCTCCAATATCTTTGCTGCCATAAACACTGTGAGCGAAGGAGAAAGAGAGAAAAAAGTTTATTGCAAGCCAGCTTCATTATGATGTAGAGATGCTCGGTATGTTGAAACAGAGTGTTCTTTTCTTTGTAAAACCTGGTTCCTTCATCATTGTGGTTACTGAAATTAAAGCTCTATCTCTATTCCAAGATACCTGCAGAAGAAGTATCAGACTCTAATATTCTGGTAAAAGCCTTTGTTGATCTTGACCAGCTCTTAGACCTACAGATATGCAACTTGTATTTGTATATGAATACTTCCTGTTATTCCATTTATATCTCCAACTAGTGGTAAAGAACTTTGTGAAGATAATATTTGATCTTAAAAGTATATTTGTTGAACAAATGTTGCAACATCTGCTGCACATCACAAAACTTAAACTCCAAACTAAGAGTTGAATTGAATCACACGAGTATCTATCCATTCGCTGCTGCAACTTCCATGTTTTGGTGCCTTCCTTTTCGCCTTACAAACTGCAGAGAAGTATCCAAAGCAAAAAGCTGAACAGGTAGGATCTCTGTGCTATGTATGTCGAAAGACTAACGGATTTTAGAAAAGTTATTCAAAAGCATCAAAAGCTGTGTGACAAGAACCATGATATAACTCCTGTCTGAAGTCTGGGCATCTGAAGTATGTTTGAAGAAAACTTTTCAAAGTCCAAATCCCTCAATCTTTCCCAAAGACTATATTTACCTACAGTCATCTGCTGTAAAATCTGAGTAGGATTATTGTTTACAATGTATCTTCTGAAGAGATTTTTTTAAAACTCATTTATTGATGTAATGATTAGATTTCTTGCTCAAATGTCAGAAATACTGTTGCTTGATGTTTGTTTAATGCTTTGGAGAATCTGAATCATAGTATGAGAGGGAGAGTTAGAAAGTGTAATCATAAATGTGTCACAGTCTAAAATCTTTTACTTTTTCATGTGTTCTTGACTGTAAATAGAGTAAATAAATGGATAAATGGACATAAAAATGCCTATTTAAGAAATTAGATGGTCAATGGATGACTGAACATTTCCAAGTTGCCACATTAGGAAGGCATAGAACTATGAAATTTCTTGATTCTCCTTTCCCATGTGGAATGCATTTTATATTGTTGGTTGTACAGTTGGTTATACAGTTGAGATGCCTTGTGGAAAAAAATATAATGGCCTAGACATTACAGCCCAGGATCATTCAAGCTGGCAACATCCTTTCTACTAGTCATTTTAGAGATTCTTAGAGCAGTCTTCAGATCATTACCAGAGTTTTTAAATATCTATATTTCTTCATCTTTCAGTGTTACATAACAGTCACAGCACAATGAGCAAACTCTCTTCCTCCCGTCATTCCCATCCTCATCAAAAGCAGGAGCAGAAGGTTTGATTTAGCTATTTCTTTAATCCTTCCATTTTCTGTGGTAGAATAACTTTGTTTCAGCCTTGTTCTCAAATCCTTAACATCAAAACTCCATTTGGTCTCTACAGAACTTCCTGGCTCTGACTCCTGCATTTTCCAAATATCTTCCCAATATTCCCATTACAACAGGAAAAAAGGGGGGCTTCAGAGTGGTGATGTCCTCTGGGTCTTAGGTGATTTGTTTGTTTGTTTGTTTGTTTGTTTAGATTCAGGTACCCAATAAGTACTCCTTCTTAAGAATTATTTCAATTTTTTTTTTCCTTTTCTCACCCATAATTTACATTTCCACGTGTCACTGTAGGCTCTGGGTACTAGAAATCCTCTGCTTGATAGTATTTTGCCAGAATTGTGACCAAATAGTAGCCACAACTGAAGCAATTTTGTATAAGAATATGACATGCAGTAGGAGGAAGGGACAGCTGTTCTCATTCATTACTTTACCTTACTACTACGGAAAAAGGAGGAATCTCATAAAAACTATTTCAAAGACACAGGAATCAATGTAAGAGTACATCCAGAAATACATTTCAATATGTATTAAGTCAGTGAGGAGGTTGAAAAGAGGTTAATAAAGGAGACATATACTGTCCAAGACAGGAACCGCTTCTGCTAATACTAGAAATTTATCTGTTAATAAGATGTTCAGACTAGAAAGTCTGATGTGGTTATGGATATCAGACCATCCAGTTTGGTTATAGATAACAGAATACATTAACACTTGTCGAGCAGTCAACCTGTATTTTTATATCTTTTCCATGACACAAAAGTCAAAAATAAGTGAAACAAACAAACAAAAAAAGAAAAACAGGAAACGAATTTTCAGAGGTCAGTTGCAAACATTAGGTGTTAAGTAGTGTAAATGTTGTGTTAGAAGCTAAAATCTTTTTGTCTCTTTTAGTAACGAATTTACCTAGGAAAGACATTTTTATTTCTGCTTTAGAACAGATTCCTGACTTCATGATTAAGTTTTCTTTAGTTTCTTTAACAATGCTGTTGACCTGGTAGATGGCAGATAGCCCGAGACAAATTAACAGAAGAGATACCTTTTTTAAAAGGCAACTTTTTTTGCTAGTTTGATTGGTAGTGACATTTTGCTTTTTAAAAGAGAGATAAGAAAGGATGATATTCCTTCTGTTTTTATTGAGAGAAAAATGTACTTTACTCCCATTAAGACAATAAGCATTTTTGAGGTGTACGAGATCACAGAACTTTTAACTTTAGAAAGTAAGTTTAACTATGAGATAGGGAATAGAGTACCATTAAAAAGGATTAAAGATTAAACTTGCTGAGAGTTAATGACATGTGTGGACCATTTAGAGGACGATAAAACTTGGGGAAAGATTGCTTTTCTACCATTACCTAGAACTAGGTAGGTAAAAAAAAAACCTTTAAATGACTTTTCATTAGTTGCTAAAATACATGTTAGAACTTTGTGCATATGGACAGGAAAGCAAGATCACAGGATTTAGAATTAGTGCAGTGGTTCCAGTACTTCACTAGGTCAAAGGAGTGTTTTTGCAGAATGTATGGCTTGCACCTTAATCCATAGTTAAAAAAGAAAAAAAAAGAGATCAGTTCATATTTTGAATTATTTTATGAAGTAGCCATTTTAAACCTAAAAATAACTTATTTGTATCTGAAGATGCCAGCCTGAACTCAGCTCATCCTGTTATGCCTCCTTATGACGGCTTATGCAGGTGACTAACTGGACATTACAACCAAGTCTGCAATCTGCCAAATATAAATGTGGTAGCAAAACATAAGCTTCACACATGCTGGTTTCAGTCTAGCCCCAGCAGTTCTGTTTAAGATACTGAATATACATCGATCCTTTCTTACCAGCAAAACGTTCTCCAACTAGAAATATGCCAACGGTCTGCTATATGTAGTACACTTTATCTACATGATATTTTTTCTTTTACGGTTTAGAGGAAATGTTTAGTAGTACTGACTGAAAGTAAATTATAGTTGTTGCTAACACACTAATACAAGATACATTCATTCCGGCTTCATCAAAGTTTTCAATTCTGTCCTACAGGAAAATATTAGATACAGCTTGAGCTAATTAAATGGATCATTGGTATAACATGATTTTCATATTTAAAAGTATCTCAAAAGTATCAAGAAGAAAGACACTCATTAGATGTGTATAAGAGTTTCAGGATCAAGTTTCAGATTTATTAGTCATCCTTCAATACCTTGAGACCAATTCCATTTGTTAGAGCTGGATATCATTGCCATTTTCCACAGAATCCTGAGTTTTAAATCAAGGCCAACGTAGCATCTAACCTTGGAGTGAAAAAGAATTTATAGTATTGCTGGAAGGGCCATGTCTCAAAGGGATTTAAATCTTTTCAATAATCCATTCTGATTTTTTTTTTCACTAGAGGTGTAAAAAAGGACAGCTGCTACTATGTTTAACAGAGTAAGTAATAAAATCATATGAGCAGCGAGTGATCCACGTAGCAGAAATAATATGTGTATCTTCAGTGCTTATCTTAAATTAGGATTTTCTACTAGCAAAATCCTGTGTGTTCTTCTCATCTATTTTATATGATTTTAAGATATTTGTTCTCTTCCAATTTTAGCTTGTTCTGTTTTATATTTTTTATTTTATTTTTTGTTTTTGGGAGGTAGAGATAGGAATTAAGAGGAATATTATTAATTTTACATGAAATACATATACAGAAATTATCCTTGTTATACCATCATACTATACTAGAATGTTGGAATAGAGGGCAATATATGTGCTTGTATGTATTTATATGTCTTGTACACACATATGCATCTTTTAGGACTGTGCGAGTTCCTTCTGTAACAACTGTGTTGCATCTAATGCTTATAGTTTTGCCAAAATTTAGCCAGCCAAGCTCATTGTCAAGTCAAATAGTGTCTTTGACAAACTGCTTAACTTTAGTCAAAAATAGTTAAAATCTGTCTTAGAATTCAGCAAAAGGAATAGTATAGTGCTTTTTGTATATTACAAAACTCTGGCACTGCACTCTTCAAGAAGATATAAATTGCTGAAGCAGAGTCCTGAAGTTTGCTATGTGCCTTTTCCACACAGTAAGAAATTTTTTGCATTAACTAGGAGGAAGAAGAAAGGGTTAAAAACATTTGTATTATATATTAAAAAACAAAGTAAAGCAAAACAAAAGAAAACAACTGTCCAGTTCATCCAAGGTTCATAAACTGGAACATAGGTGTCATTTTGGAGAATATAGAAATCAGTCCTGCTGTTTCTGTACTTAGTGTGGAATGGGAAAAATAAGTCATATTCATTCTCCAGCTTTTCAAGTAGTACAGTCATGATCATGCTGTTGAAATCTAAATAGACTTAAAACTATGCTGAAGTCTATAATTTCCTTGGAGTCAAATAGACCCGAAGTTCCCAGATTACAAAATGTATTTATTTCCTGATTTATTTCTCTGTAATGTATGATTGAATCTACATTTCTTGAACTGAAAAAGACTACTGACTAGATAGCAACAGCTGAAATGCCATACCAAATGGCCCAGAATATTGGGAAAGTCTCAGACATTAAACACATTGAATTGAGACAGGCAGCAAAGGCAGTCAGTGTTCTCAATTTCCAAATGTATTAAGAGCAGCATGAGGAAACACTTAAAGCAAAATAAGAGTTCTTCACAACATTGGGGGTGCTGATAGGCTGGTGATTTGTAAGAGTGAATTGCATGATAATCTGAATGCATTTTGATTGTAACAAAACTTCAAAATTGCTAAGATTTTAAACACTACTGATTATTCTAAATTATTAAATGAGCTGGGAGAAAATTACCTATGAAGCCAAAATAAGTCTTGATGATTTATATTAGCTGTAACAAAAACATGTTGATATTAGTAAGATTGAGAAATGAATAATACTTTGCTTCTGGGACTAAAATTCATCAGAATGTGCAAAGCTGATGTAGAATCAGTATTCATAATTCATGGAATATTTTTGTCCTTTTTTTTTTTTTTTGCTTTAGTTGGTGGAAAAAATATTAGCAGCCCTTACACCTTGAAGTTTTTAACTTCAAGTAGTTTTATGGTATTATATATAAGATAGTAAAAACTAAAATAATATAATTTAATATAAAAGTAAATAGAGTTTAAAAAAAAATCTCTTTAGGAAAAACATCATTCTTCAAAAAGATTTCTTGATGAGGATAAGAGGTACTTATTGCTTTGCTAATATCTAGGCATCCAAAGGAACATTTAGTAGTTCTCATATTTCTTCAGTTAAAAAAAAAAAAGTAGCAGGTGTCCATCACAGATAAAATATAGACTAATGCAAAATTTGCATTATCTCAGATAAACCATTCTTCAAATTGGAAAAATCGTGTAGAACATAAAAAGACTTCTTCATAAACAGAAAAGTACATAGCGAACTTTGGCTAGCCACAAAACGCTGCTATGAAAAAGACTGCATTTCACAGTTTAAAACACGTCATTCAGATTTTATTTCAGGTCTAAAAACTTTTCCATGTTATAAACTGATTCTAGAACAAGTAGTTTCATTACTTAGAATGGTTTAGCAAAGCACTTCATCAAATGCTTAAATCTCTTTGAAGTCTTATTAGCTCACAGAAGTAGAGTATTAAAATTAAATGGATGCTTAAGAACTCTTTTTTCTAAGTCAGCTATTTTTTTTTTCCTTTTCTAGCTCCGAGCGGCCCAGTGGTCTTTGCTCTTGCCCCTTCACTTGAGTTAGAATTCAGAAACCGAATATTCACCAGTAACACCATGAGTTGCTCAGTCTGTCTTGCAACTTGGAACCTTGGTGTCTGGGGAAAGTTCTTTCCCCAGAGGCAATATGCAAAAGAAACAGTGCAAAATTATGCCTAGAAAACAAATAGGAATTTGTTCCTATTTGGATATTTACCTATTTGGATATTTACTATTGATTTGGATATTTACCAAGGATTACAGAAACCTCTGTAATTATTTTATCCCAGCACTTGTAAGCAATCTTGGAACAAACTTCAGGCTGATGCTCAGAAGACAGCTGATGGCATGAGGAGGGGCCTATTTCCATACTCCTCCTTTTGACACCTTTTTGCAGATTTTCAGCTACTCTCCAGCTGGCTCAAGACTACTTGGAATTACAATTCAAGGTTGCCTCATTCATTGCTTGGGAATTTAGGAAACTAATTATATCCTAAGTTGCAGAGTCAAGTGCCGAAATGTAGGCATGATGGTGCTTCAACTCAAGGCATGTATGTTCTTTCTTGATTTAACCTGGAAAAAAATAATGTCTATCATTAGTCTCAGAACATCCTGGAAAACATAAGATTTTGTAACCTCACTCCAGAACCAGAAGTACTGGATTCCATATGCATATGAATCATTTTGTATAGTGCACATTCTTTTCAAAGTCATTTAATAGATAGAAACACCATAGATAACATATTCACTTTAATACTGTTTACCATATCTACCACTGAATTAATATCAGACAACATTAATCCAGTTCAATCTGGAAAGCCAGCACGCTCTTGCCACAGGGCAGAGGGAAGAGAATTAACGTAACCAAGGACAAACAACAATGGAAAAGGGTCCCTGTTCGAGGTGGCAGGACAACCCTTCCTCAGCCCACCTCACCCCTGCCAGTGACCACATCCAACAGGTAAGAGGCCCTGGACCTTGGGGAGCAGTCTGATGAAGACGTGAACCAAGGCCAGTCTAGGGGCCTGTCTGTAGAGAGGCAGTCAGCTCTACACCCAAGGCTGCTCCCCCTAAGGAAAAAAGGAGCACTGAGAAGAAGCAGCAAGTGATTGCTATAGGTGACTCTGCTGCAGGGCATGGAGGCACCCCTCTGCAGACACAACCCCTTATCCAGGGAGGTCTGCTGCTTGCCAGGGGCTCAAATAAGGGATGTTACAGAGGGGCTCCCTTGGATGATCTGAAGCACGGACTATTATCCCCTGCTGCTGTTTCACAAGGGTGCTAATGATGCGATGGTAATGATGCCATGGGGAAACTGTCCAAAATCAAGATTACAGAACCCTAGGAGTAGCTAGAAAAGAGATGGAAGCACAGGTAGTGTTCTCCTCCATCCTTCCAATGAGGGGAATGGATTCAAGAAGGAGAAAACAGATATTTGCGGTCAACGACCAGCTGCACCGCTGGTGCTGGCAACAGGGTTTTTGCTTCTATGACCACAGGACCTGTTTGATGACCATCAGCTAGTGGAGCATGATGGGAATCACCTCAGCAAGAAGGGCAGGCGTGTGTTTGCCAAAAAACTGGCCAATCTCATTAGGAGAGCTTTAAACTAAGCAAGAAGGGGGAAGAGGAGAGTCACATGGACTGGGCAATCAATCCTACACAACCTAAGTCAATGGGCATCCAACAGGCCTATGGTGGTGGGGAAGTGTGGCTAGGACATGGTTATAGAGGGTCCTCTTTCACACCTCCTGGGAAAAGTTCAGGCCCAATTACCTCTCTCAAATGCCTATACACCAATGCACACGTCCTAGCACCACGATCTCATACGAATCACAGAAATGTGGTGGGATAGCTCAAACAACTGGAGTGCTGTCATGGAGGGCTATGTGCTCTTCAGGAAGGACCAGAAGGAAAGGCGAGGTGGTGGAGTTGTTCTGTATGTGAGACAGCAACTGGAATACATGGAGCTTAGCCTGGGAGTGGATGATGAGCAGGTGGAGAGCTTGTGGGTAAGGATTAAAGCTGCATTGTGATAACAAAAATAATATATTTTGAAATATATTATTTCCTCCTCCTCCTCCATGTCCAGCAACAGTGCATCCCTGTGCGTAAGAAGTCAGGCAGAGGGGGCAGGAGACCGGCATGGATGAGCTTCTGGCAAAACTCCAACAGAAGAAAGCAGTATACAGAATGTGGAAAAAAGGACAGGCCCCTTGGGAGAAGTACAGGCACGTTGTCAGGGAATACAGGGATGCTACAAGGAAAGCTAAGGCTCATTTGGAATTAAATATGACAACGGATAAGTAAACACGTAAAACTTCTTCAAATATATTAACAACAAAAGGAAGGTCAGGAAGAATGTGGGTTCACTAGTGAATGGGTTATGTTCTTCTGGTTACATAAAACACTGAGAAAGCAGAGCTGCTGAATGCCACCTTTGCTTCAGTGTTTGTCAGGGGCAACCCTCTAGAATCCCAGGCCCTTGGGACACAAGAGAGCTGGAGAGAGCAAGGCTTGCCCTGGGTAGAGGAAGAGTGGGTCAGAGAGCACCTAAGGAAACTCAACACAGACCAATCCATGGGCCCTGATGGGAGGCACCCCAGAGTGTTGTGGGAACTGGCGAATGTCATAGTCAAGCTGCTAGCCATCTTCAGAAGGTCCTGGAAAACGGGGGAGGTGCCGGAGTGTGGGATGTGGGCCAGGACTCGAATAGCCTTGGCGGGGCCTCAGGGGTGCTGCAGGAGCCCTGGTGATAATAAAGTGAGGCTGAGTCATCTTGAGGGAAGTATTGTTTTGAGATGGGCTTTGACTGCTGTCCTTGTTTTTCCATGACCTGTTTGTAGCTGTTTTTGTATTGACCAATCAAGGAGCACCTGGAAGCGCCTGATATTTTGAAGTGACCAATCCGCGCGAGACACGCTATCTTCTGGTTTATATGGTTCATATAAAAGTGTGTGTAGGAACAATAAAGACGACATTTTACTTGCATCAAGCTGCGTCCTGTCTCTTAGTCGCGGCACTGGAGGACTGAAAGAAAGCCAACATCACTCCAATCTTCAAAAAAGGCAATAACGAGGATCCGGGCAACTACAAGCCAGTGAGTCTCACCTCCATCCCTGGAAAAGTGATGGAACAGCTCATCCTGGCTGCTGTCTCCAGACATGTGGAGGAGAAGAAGTTGCTAAGGAGTAGCCAGCATGGATACACCAAGGGGAAATAATGCTTGACTAACTTGATTGTCATCTATGATGGAGTGACTAGCTGGATAGATGAGGGCAGTGCGGTGGATACCGCTTATCTGGACTTGAGCAAGGCTTTTGACACTTCCTCACAGCATCCTCCTGGACATTAAGAAGACCATCTCCAGCAGGTCAAGGGAGGTGATCATCCCCCTATACTCAGCCCCTATACTCAGCATCTGGAGTAGTTCTGGGCTCCCCATGTGCGGAAAAATCTCGCTGTCCAAGAATTGAATGTCCAAAAGGAGACAGAGGAGACCCAAAACTTTATTCGAATAAAGGCAGAGTACACTGGGCATATCCCTTCTTGTGTGTTTTCCACACACCCAGTACAAGAGGCTGAGAAAGCTGGGCTTGTTCAGCCTGGAGAAGAAAAGATTGAGGGGAGACCTAATCAAAGTGTATAAATACCTCAAGGGAGAGAGTGAGGAGGAGGGGGCTGGCCTCTTTTCAGTGGTGGGCAATGATAGGACTAGAGTAAACAGCCACAAGCTGAGGCACCAAAAGTTCCACAGGAACTTAAGGAAACATTTCTTGATGGTGAGGGTGATAGAGCCCTGGAACAGGCTGCCCAGAGAGGTTGTGGAGTCTCCTTCTTTGGAGATCTTAAAAACCCACTGGGATGCAGCCCTGTTCCACATGCTCTAGGTGACCCTGCGTGAGCAGAGGGTTTAGACTAGATGACCTCTGAGGTCCCTTCCAACCTTAAGCATTTTATGATTCTATGACATTAGATATTGAAAAAACCCTCCTTGTTTTCCTCAGTATAAAAAAATAACACGTACACTATCAAAGGAAAATCAGGCACATTTATGTATAAATTACATTCTTGAACCAAATGTAGCATAAATGATACAAAACCAAAAAAAAACATAACATATTCAATTGTGTATGAACTATATAGGACATATTCATTCATGAATTCATTCGCAATGAATTCAACTAAACAGAATACTTAACATTTAGCTACTTAATGCTTCAATGAAGACCTCTAAATCTGGGAATCTTTCCAACTTTAGTGAACATTTCTTCAAATAGACCTTATTTTTATTCCAAAAATGAAGAAATATTTATGCTCTTCACTGATCCTCGATATCAAATGTATTTTATTAAGGGCATGAGCATTATGAAACAACCTCTTTTCAAAGGATCTGAAAAATTTCACCAGTCTTATGAAGTAATAAATAAGGAGTAGTTAACATGATACTTTTAACTCTGCAAATAGAATGTTAAAACTATTAACAATTCCTGTTATCAGTACATGTAAAGACATAACATTGTGGACTGTAGTTCTTACACATTAAAACCTTACATTTTGCAGCTTTGTGTCAAAATTATGCAATGGATTTTTGTGTTACAGAGTATGATTTATTGATTCTGCCACTAAATTATTCAAGTCACTTATTGATAGTGGAATTATACAGCCTCAGAACAGCTGAAACCAATATACAGTTCTAAAACAAAAGTGTCAGTTGTGCAAAACTGAGTTGTTTGGTGAAATGATAATCTTGCATGCATGTGGAGAAATCAGTAGTGTTGCAAATGAGAAATAACAAATTATTGATATACATAAGACCTGATTCATGGCTTGGAACAAAGCTTACATTTAATCAATAGTACATTTAATTTTCAAAGCTTTCCTGAGTTTATAAATCCAAGAAGAATATGAAACATGAAAAATTTTACTCAGAATTTCTGCAATTCGAGTTGCTTGTATTTTTTAAATGATGAGTTAATGTGCTTTGAAATGCTGAGGTTAATGAGCTAACACTCCTTCCCAGTTTTGAAGATATATTTATATTCTGATACCCACAGATTTATCTGCATTTCTTGAAGGTATTTAATGAGGATATGCACTGAACTCCCAGTCCACAGATATGAGAACTTAGCATTTCGCTCAAAGCACTCAGTTTCCACCACAAACTTTCATTATCTACCCATATCAAATTGAACAGTGCTACATCTAAAAGTCTTCTGCAGTCTGAAATAAGGGGTTTTCAGACTGGAATGTTTATGACTTCAAAGCTATTTAAACCAGTTAATAATAAGAAACGGTCCAAGAAAAAATCCTTGATAACTAGACTTTTATGAAGTTTAATTTGATGCTCTTTTGTAAAGATTTTATTTTCTATCATGGTTTCAGCCTGTAGTATAAACTGTCTCCGAGGGAGTTTAAGATTACATAAATAGCCAAAGCTTAGCTAAGCGAACTTCCATTTTCACACAATTTTGAAGAGTTACATTGTTTTGTTTAGATTAGTCATTGCCTTCAGTCTTTTGCTTCTTTATATACAAATCTTACTTGCTTCACCTAGCTCTTTTCAGTGCTGTTATTTCTATCTTCTTCCCCTGTAGACTCTCCTCTGCAAACTTCCCACCCTTCCCAACCAGTGGACCTACAGTCCACTCTACCAGAATTGCTCTCAGAGGATCATCTTGTGCAGCTGAATCCATTTTATTGTGATTAGCTAATGATCACTATCATGTTTTGATGGAAGAGACAATACTAAAAATCCTTTCAGAATTCTATTCCTGTCTCTTCTCCAAGTTATATTCTGCAAATGCCCTTTGTGTTAAGAAAGGTTTCTGGATTACAGCAACTACCGAGGACTGCTAAAAACCTTTCATTTTTTTTTCTATTTCATTACCATATAGTTGCTACCTTATAAAAATTATCTCTAATTTCTGAAAACAGTGGCTGCTCAAAGACCACTGTAATCTTATTAGCTAAGTCAGTGGGAAATACATATATCCTGTGTCACATAGTCTGAATTTACCAGAGGCTTCAAAATCTGTCAAGAAGGCAGGATTTTTGAATGACAGGACAAATTCAGAAGTGACTTCCATCATCCAGTAGCTAGATGATGCCGGCTTGATGCTTAGCACAGCCGTGAAATCTCCTACAGAGAGCATTGCCATTTATGGTCCTGCTGAACACCAGAAGAGCTACAAGGTTGCCCTGGAGAAGGTGGGAAGACCTTCCACAAATTGGAAGATCTGTGTGACTCTTATAAGGGCAGTTAGCTGTAGCAATAGCTGCTCGACAGGGCAAGGTGCTGCTTCCTGAACTACTGAGACCAGACTTCCCTCTGTTCTACATTTGGGAGCTCCAAGGACTCTAGGAGCCCCTGCCTCCCACAGAGACAATAACAACACTGAAAGACAGCTCCCTCTCACTACAAATAAGCTTACCTAAAATTGCCTAAAAACTGTTATATTTGTTGTTTGTACCAGCAGAAGAGAGAGCATTGCTTTTATATTACCAAATGCTGAGTAAAACAGATGATTAAAAAAAAAAAAAAAGATTTCAAAATGTTCACATATTATGCATTAGACAGAAATATTGTACAACAAAAAAGAAATGTGTTATGAATGGCATCTCATTTTAAAGACTATATATCTTTGTTCAAATTTATCTGGTTGCCTGTAAGGAAAAAAAAAAAAAAAGCCTATAATTTGCTATACAAGATAAGGAAGCATCTTGCCTTTGGCAGTGACTAATAGCTGAGGTTTCAGGAAAAAAAAGTCAAAGTCTCAGTGAATGCCTTCAGCCAAGCATTAAATGCTGTAGACTGAGGTAAAAGGCCCTTTTCTGACCCTTACAGAAATCATCACACACCTCAAAGTGTAAGATGGAAAAATGAGAGATTCCATAGTAGCAACAAATAAGAATAATGTGAATAATTTGTTTTCCAAATGAATGATTTAAAAGAAAATTTAATAATTTTAATAAATAATTATTTTTGCTCAAATGAACATTTTTTGTCCAGGTGTTTCTAAATTTATTTTGGAAAAGTAAATTGGATTTCAAAATAAATATCACTAGAACAGAAAATAAAATCTATTTTTACCTATAATAGTAGTTGAAATTATATGCTTTGAGTTTTATGATTTTTTTTCTCTCCTTTTAAATATCCAAAATCATAAATATATGTGACTGCTTAGAAGCCAATACTTCCGCAATTTTGACATTCCTCTAAATGAATTTCTCCAGTGTGGGTTATGAACTAGAGACAGCTTGTCATATAACTGCTTTGTTGTTTACTGTAAAATGAATTCAAGGCAGTGCTGCATGTTTGAATGTAGAGAACTGAGAGAAAATAAGAGTTTTCTTAGAGTGTGAATTTCTATATTGTAGGAAAGCTCTTTTCTTCTTTTTTTCTTTTCAGAGTGCTTCATATTTCTCCTTCAGTCTCTCTTCAGTTCAGGGAAATAAAGTTATTGTAAATTTGAGAGGACAAAAGTCCATTCAATTTTGAAGGAAGAACATTTTATTCCTTTAGGATCTAATTCAAAGTGGAAAGATGATGTTTCTGCTGCATGTCTTCTATTGTTTACAATTGCAGCAAAGACTCACAAAATATTTTTAAAAGATATACGTGTATTCCCAAAGCAAAAAGATAATAAATGGTGAAAGTAAAGAAATTGGTGGTAGTGGAGGGAAATGAAAAGCTTTTCATTTAGTAGAAACAGACTTATGAAACTGACCATGAAAATTAATAAGGTCAATAGTCAAATAGAGACATTCTCTATTTATATACATTTTTTTCTGGCCTTGTATGTGCTAATTTGACCTTATTTTTCTTATGTTGAAGATTCTAAGGGAATAGTTAAACAGCACAGAATTAAGAAGCTGAAAACATTTAAAAAGTGTTTTATTTTGGAAGAGAAAAAAAGGAATCTATGACATTTATCAAATCAATGATATTACAGGAAAAGTGTTTTCATTTAGTACATCAAACAGATGCCCTTTGTGAAATCCTGAAATGTGAGTTTACACCAAGTGGATACCTATGCCTTTGCTTCAGCTCTTATACTAAGAGCACTATTTTGAACCTAAAAACAAGAAAACACTTAGGCATTTATAATGGTTTCAGTGTAATCATTGACTGTTAACATTATGAATGCTAACATTACTGTTAAATAAGAAATAATTGCATACAGTAATTCTCCTACTTTTCTTAACTGATTAACAGAAATTGTTTATAATCTGACTTAACCAGTAGTAGTTTTTTTGTGATTGATTAACTGCATCCTCACTGAACAATTACAAGTGGAGAACACTAAAAAGGAGGATGACCTGGGGCTACTGGTAATGGAAATGACTACCTAGTTTTCTCTCTAAAAGCTAATTAATGTTTTTCTATTCTGAAGTTGGCAGTAGGAAGGAGGTAACATTTTTAATTATGATATTAAGTTATCATATTGTTGATACTTAGGTGTTTACTACAAAATTCTCATTAGAAAACTACATGGTATACAAGGATACTTAAAATAAGTATAACCTTTAACAACTATCTGATACAAAAATGCATTATCAGCAACAGTGAGGGAAGCAGAATCATTAGAATTTCTGCAAAGAGAAATTTAAATATTATCTAGGAAAAATTGTGATACAGCTCATTAAAAAAACTTCATGTTCAAAAGTATTGTAACAAGTTAAGAGATACAGCAGGCACAGAGAATCTTAATCTTGGATCCTCTTGGACCCTTTCTCACGGGTGTATAACATAGGTAGATATGACCACCATTGGGTGTCTAAATGGGAAAATGGTGAACTGAAAAAAGATTCATCAGAAAAAAAAATGTTATTAGTCCTGAAAACAAGCTTCATTGGCAAATACCATATTTAATAGTGTCAGTTTTTTCCCTCAATTTTTTGTTTTTTGAGGAAATATAGATTTTCGTTCTTATTTAAAATTTCTCACAAAAATCCATATTTTGTTAAGGTATACTTAAAGAACTATAAATCAGTTTTGTTGCTACAAAAACAAAACAAAACCAAAACCAAAAAAAAACCCTTGAGACCTTGAGAGAAGTATACATGTTAAAAGAGATGTATGAACAAAATCTTCATGATGTATGAACAAAGTCTTCAACAAAATGCATTTTTTCTTGAGATAGGACCTTAAAATCTGCATAAACATACAAGATATCTGTGAAAAATGCATAATAACAAAGTAAAGGAATTGAAAATTGTTTAAGAGATAACATAGTGGGTAAGATTATTTATTTAAGAATTGTGAGATCACACTAATATAGGAAAAGAAATTTTCTCTATACCATGTTCAAACTAGGATTTATGGCCCTTATGAATTCCTATGGCCACTGAAGTCATCTACTAAATTCTACCTCTACAGAAGAGTTAACCAAAAAGATATATGTCCATGATGCACATGTCTTAGTTCAGGGTCTGGCATCTTAATGCAAATCTAGTATAATTGTCTTTTCACTCCTAAACAGGTGTTCCCTTCTGTCAAATCTACCGTGGGAATGAAAACTTCGAGTAACAAGGCAAGCAGCTAGAGTGATACCCTCTTTACTTCAACAAGACTCACGAGATTTCATCTGTCAGTGTTGTTAGTTCGCCTAGCAGAGATCAAAAGGAGGAATTAGAATTATTTCCAAGAGATTTCTCTTTTCAGATACTATTTCTAATGGGATTTCTCAACCCACACTTTAAATACCTTTCATCTTCTTTTCACAATTAAAAGATTAAGTGTTGGACAACTTAACTGGAAAACTAGATCTTTTGAATCTCCTGTTAAACTCCTGGAGTCAAATTAAGACATCTAGTGAAAGAAGTATGCCTTATACATTTTTAAGTAGGAAAAGATACAGTGAGAGTATATTTTTATATGTGTCCCCAAAAGAACCACCTGTGTATATAACATAGCTATTTTATGACCAATTCATTCAGTAGACCAAAAGCAGACATTATATAAACTTTTTAAAGCCTGACCCAACTCTTTGTGAAGAGAAAAACTTTTTATTATCTTTCCTGTATTTCTAGTGTTTTTTTTTGAATAAAATATATGTTTTTTGTTAAAAGTATCGTCATAGATTTAATCCATGGCATATGATAGAGTATATTTTAATGTTTCACATAAGATTCCTTCAGCTACAGCATCTGGTGATACTACAGAGATGAAACATGACATGAGCAACAAATTTTGATGAAATGTATCACAATTCGAAGCGTTGGTCTGAAAACTTAAAAACACTATTTCTCAAACACCTTTGCTTCAGTAAAGATATGCTTTTAAGAGTCTTTTCTAGACCACTTATCATGTTTTAGTATAGCTTCATTTAGTATAGATTCATTATCTTGTAGTCTGTACATTCTTAATTTATATTTTTAATATAAAAGGATTTCACGACATTAATGTGAAAAATTTTGTGTTGTACAAAACACTAGTATATTTAAAAAGTAGAAAGTCTCAACTACTGCCAAAATGACATGGACACGTTTGTAAAAAAGCAGGACTTCATGTGCAGAGTGAAGGAAGGAATTTTTATAATATAGAGAAGCAATGTGAAAATCTCATCAAACATAATTTTAAACTGAATGATACACATATATGCTACTTAGACACAAACCTGATTGCCAATCTACCTAATAAATATCCCAATCTCTATGAAAACTGGGCCACAGTAATACACGTATGTGTGTGTGTGTGTGTATGTGTACATGTGTTCATAACTAGATGAATAAAGCATATGAGAGTATCAAGATTCAGGGAACATGTATATCCTGTGATAGAACAATAAATATTTGTAAAATCTATGTCTTGGTTGCAGGTAGCAGCAGAGACTGCACGTGTATCAATGGGTAACTGATCTCAATAGGGAATGAACCTCAAAATATTTAGAAAAGTGCTTGAAAGTGTATATTAAGATTATTGTATTTCTCACAGTTTTAATATTTTATAAAATCTCATCACATTTCACGAACTGCATGTTACGATTCTTGATATTTCCTTCAAGTGAATATATATATACACATATATATGCATATATAGTCAAACACTTGACTATGTCTCTATACATACATTGCACAACTTGTTCAAATCATATTGAATAGCATTTCACACAAGCAGTGTAAATAACTGAACTTACTGAGCTGAGAATGGAGAGAATAGTCCCCTGAGCGCAGAAGCTATTCAAGCTGCTCTTCAAGTTAAGGCAAACTCAAACATGACTTTCTTCTATTTTGATTATATTTATTTAATGCTTTTATGGGGGCAAAACTCATGCACTGAGAAATAGGTTTTTGCTGTTATTGTTGTCTTCAGAAGTCATGAGAACAACATTCATTTTTAGTTAGATAGACAGACATACAGAAACTAAAGCAATGATGCCTATAGCTAGAAGTAAATATACATCTAAGAAAACCAAATAAATTTCACATTTTTTTTCTTTTCTTCACAATTTTTTACTCTCTACCTCCTATATCCAACTAATAGACTTTTCTGACTGAAAAAATTTCAGTGCATAATTTTAAAAATAGAATTGTGTGTTTTGCATTTACAAGTTAATGACAGAGATTTCCTTTTCTCTAACTTAAACCTACCCCATATTTGCAGATAAATCTTCCCCAAAACTCCAGCATCTGATCTAGTATGACATAATCATTTTCTGACATTAATGACATTAATTAACTTTCCCCATGATGGTATACTGGCTTTCTCTTGGAGGCAGTTTGTTGTAAAGGCCCAAAATAGACTAGTACAAGCTAGTAGTTGAGCTCTGCACCAAGGAAACAGTATTCCTTCCCGAACTCTTGCATGCTGCATCCTCAAACTGTTCCTGCCATATATGGCTAGAATGCATACCATTTCTAAAGCCTAAACTCAAGCAGAGAGGGCAAATGCTTTACTTCATGTGATGATTTGTTTTTTATATTCCCCTACTTTCAAACTTTTCCCCAGTGTATAATACCTGCTGACTAGTTGTGTGTAAACTATTGCAAATCTCAGATTTGCAGAAACCATACTGCTCTGGTTTCACTGACAGGACATGAAAACTATTATTGCATACAGCCAACCACATTTATTTTCTCTTATTTCTGAGATGTTTAATTATGTGTTTTATTCCATTTCTTAGAACATCTTTCTCAGAATTGTTTTTTATGCTATTATGTTATTTTTGCATCTATTACCATTGTGAATCTAGATTTTTCTTTTAAATAAACTTTTTTGTTTTCACAAAGATTGAGCATGATGCTTGCTACTTGCTATAAATAAACTTCTGCAGGAACCCTAGAAGTACTCTCACAAGTCTGCTGTCATGGTTTATTGGCTAATCAGAAAAGAATTGAAATCTTGATTGGCTTTATTTGTTGGTTGATTGAAATGCTGAGATAGGAAGTACTGGACAGATTAATTAATTTGTGCTGGAGAATCCAAACTTAATCTAAAGGATGTTGTCACATTGATTGATAATTGCATAAAAGAAAAGGTTCTTTTTTTCAAAAAAAAAAAAAGTCATGAACTGTCGCTTTTATGGCGCATTAATGTAAGGCTTTTGTGTTTTTAGCTGCATTCATTCTGACATTTAATATACATATCAATGTTTATTTGCAGCAGCATCTACTTGAATGTTTAACATGCGAACTGTAATGATCATATGAAAGGCATTAAGGAATAAACACCCTAACTTATTACTAGCAAGTATTTAAAACATTACTAAGCTTCTTTAGGTAAATGATTTAGGCTCTTTTATTCTTCTAATTAAAAGAGTTCCCTAAATTATCATAATTCCTAAACCTTGACAGTTTACTATATCTAGAACACAAAGTAAAGAGAGTAACTTACATTGAGTCTTATCTAGTATTTGTAAAATATGACATCAGGAACAGTAATAGAATGAACATTATTTTCACATTCTTATAGAGAATAGCAGGTCAGAGTAACAGATGAGACAGATATGTGCAAAGCTCACTATTACTTGACCTGAATAGTTAACCATAAACTGTGATTTTATATTTTAACATATATTTCTGTTATTCATTTGACAAGCTTCAACACCAAAAATATTGATATATTAAGATCTTTCATTGCTTCATCATACAAATATTTTTTTTCTGTAGTGTGAGATACAAAAATTGAACCTGGAATGGTGAAACAGATTTCTTGAATTACTGTACTTATAGAATAGTATTTTTCCTAATGTCACAAGAAATAAAATGAAATGTTACAAATTCATAAATGAAACAACTGTTATACTCTTCTTTCAGAAGCACTGATTTTTTTAAAAAACTCTATTGTAAAGCACTACAAAATAATTTCTTTATCAAAAAGCTCTGAAGCAGTTATTAAACCAGCTGTTTTCAAAAGTACACAAATCTGCTAAGTTGCAGTTGGGTAACTGTTAAATGTTAAAGCAGTGAATGATCAGCATGTAGCAGATGGCCTGGGAATGGGTTAGAAAATGGCAATGTTAATACCACCAGACTGAGATGTTCATTTGTGCTGTGGTATGTGTAGGCTGGGTGAATAATGAAGGTTCTGTAATAATTGTGTAAATCCCAACATTATTAAATCGATTCAGCTGGGGTTCCTTAATATATGTGAAGCACTTGATGTATTTTGAGAAACACCTCCTCTTTTTGCTAAAGCTGTTCTCATTAACTCAGACTGCTTTTTTTTTGCTGTGACCTCAGTGTTCCTGTTTAGCAATGAATGGAATAAAAATTAGAAATGTGCTTTAACTTTTGTTATGAGTGCTGAAAAAATAATCCAGAAGCTGCAAGCACCTATCACTGAATTTTTGCAGGTTTCTCATTTTTTGAAATATAGACTTTTTTAGGATTTTAAAATTAAAATTTCCCATGAGAGGGATGGAGGAAAGAAAATCACACCCCAATCAACTGCTAAAAGCTGCTTAAAACTGGTCAAATAAAAGAGTACACAAAATCAATAACCCCACTGAATATCTTGCTCTAACAGCTTATCAAAACTTGCTGCCACCTGTGTAATGCCAAAAGGCAGAATAATTTTATATGGCTATGAGGGACATAAATCAGGACTAATACACTTACATGCTTCAAAGCAATGACCAAAAAAAAACTCTGTGTGACAGCCTCAAGAGGAAGATACCTGCTATATCGAGGTAAAACAAAAACCAAAGCAAAACAGCAAGTCAACACATTGTAAAAGTGCTTCAGGCAGATGCACAGCTTGCCAGTTCTCCCTAGAGCACCATCCTTCGATATGTGCAGGTGTTGGAACATTTAAAAACTGTTACCCACCTACAGGTGTTTGTTTCTGCAAGGTAAAAATTCTCTTCACACACCCAGCTTTACCATAGATTATGTGGAAGCTGAGGGCTATTAATACCGTACTAATCCTCATCACCTTGGGCAATATGTTGTGCCTGAGACAGCTTGAACTGACACCTGTATGAGGACTGATAGAAGGAACATGGCCCTCTGGATCATTGAGAGACGTCATACATTGCTTAGAACCAAGACAGAAACTTCTATACTGCCAATTCCTGTCATTGTCTACTATATAAATATTAAGGAAAGAAAAAGTACAGTGAACTAATAACTTTATATTGTTTCCCTCTCATAAGAAGGAAAATCTCCGAAGTCATCAGAAAAATTACATATATGCGGCATCTATTAACAGTTCTGTTTCAGAATAGAGGATAAAGGAACACACAGATATAGGGAAGACCTCTCTCTCCACTGCTCTGCAACTATTGTGAAAAATAGGACCCCAGTTTTCCCATTTGAAGTGCTATTCACGACTAAGTATAGAATTTACTCCTCAGCTTGCAGGGTAAAAAGGGGCTACAGAGCTCTTTTAAGATGTCTATGTTTTGCTTACCTGTATGGTACAGTGCAGCCAATAGGAAACATAAACTCCAAAGGGCTGATTTAGCCAGCGATTGTTAACTAGATGTGAGAGCAAGCCTTAATTTTAAAGGGGTAAAGTGATAGCATGTGTGTCTTTGCTCTGTGGAAAATCCGGTATATGTAACTTCTATTCAGTCAGCTTGTTACCACAGTTTATAACCAGCCCCTACTGGCTGCATGGTCCAAGCAGTAGGCTTATGTTTGAAGGTTCAGATGGCTAGTCTGAGACTTTGCTACAGAGACACACAATTATCTGCTGTGTACCAGTGTTCACGCTTTAAATCATTCCTTTTATACCAAATATCTGAAGTCCTTCCAAGAGAAAACTCATATTTCCACCATAAAGGAAGTCTGATAGTGAATTAATATTTGTGAATAAAGTGTGCACAACTAATGTGTATGTGATAAGGAATGAAAGGCTTTGGTAAAAAGCAAGAAAATCTGATAATACTTGTCTCACAGTCAGCATTATGGTGACTCTATATGCACTTTTAGTTCTAAGTTAATTTCTCCTTTTCCAGGAGAAACAGATATACTATGAAACACTGTTATTTAGATGCATAGTTTTATGTTCTTTTAAAATATGAATAAATCCAAAAACATTCAATGTATTGATTGAACTTAAAAAAAGAGAATATTAGTGGCTATGAATGAAAAAAAAACCAGCATTTACTTTTGTATCTTCAGATCATTAATGAAGACTGCCTTTTGATATTGCTTTTTCTTCACTACCCTATCAGGATAACTCCTAAGCAGGTGACTTCTCAGCCAGCAATGTAATGAATCATTAATTTCTTTTAACATACGAAATCCTCACGGAGTTTGTTGTAGGAAATCCTCATGGTTTGGTCCCTCTGAGTCGACTTTTATATCTTCTAATTTTTCTAGGTTACTCCTCATTTTTCTTTTTATTTTTCTTTTGCCTATTTTTTGGCACAGTTTTTCATCTTTCTCTTTTGTTATCACACCTGAAATGGGAAATCTGTGTATCTGCTGTTCTAATTTTGTGTTTTGGACTATGCATCATAGCAAGACTCTTCTTATCAGATGGTTTCTACATGCAGTGAATATTGCACACTGAGAACAAATGTAGCCCTTGTATTAGGTAGGGAGTAATTCTGGGAGAAAATCAGAAAATCAGGCAGAGCAGTATACAGTTCACTCACTACTTGGGCTCCATCTTTGTTCTTATGGAAAGGTATCTCTTTATACAGACTGAATTATAAATTCTTTCAATTAAAGCTGTGTCATTTAAATCTTAGGCTTTTATTTATATAATCTGGCACAGAAATGTGTGGATAACTTGTGACCCTTGAAAGGTGGTAAGTATAAAAAAGAGTAATGGATAACATGTTCAGAAAAATGTATCAATTTTTATTTTTCAATGCGTGTAGTAAAAAGACATACTGAGCATGTCCAAATCTAGATTTCTGTGTCAACTCATTTAAAATGAAAATAGCAGGTTTTCACTTACTAACAAAACAGATTAAAATTAAAACTCTTATTTAAAAAATATTAAATGAATGTTAATAAAAGTACCTTATTCTGATTTTTATGACAACTGGAATATTTGTTTAAATTATTTAGATTTAACTGATTTGTTAACTGATTTGTTAACTGATTAACAAATTTTAATAAATTTAAATTTAAAATAAATTTGTTAAATTTAATTTGTAAAATTTGTAAATCATTAGGAGGAAGACACTTCAATGAAGAAATTGCTAAACTAATTGTGTTAACTAAACTAAGTACAGTCCTCAGAATGGATGTCCAAGAAATGATCCAATGTTATATCTAGAGGTATACTTTTCTTATCAACATATTTAGTAAATGTTCAAAACAGGAAAAAATATATATACTTTTGAGAAGTCTAGTTTATGGAGCTACTCTTGATGGTTTGAGCTAGAAACAATAGTAGCTTAATAACACTGCATTTAATTACAAGTCTTTTCACTCTACATTAAAATTAATCAGGACTTCTTTTGTGTTTCTACTCTTCTGTCTAACACGTTGTTCCAGATGGTTCTGAAAGTCTGTAATTTCTAGGGATTTCAAACAACACATTTGTATTCTGTAATAGAAGGCATTTGATCCTTTATTTGATGTTGGTTCCTGGAAAATCCCTACCTTTAAAAATTCATGAGAGGATTGGAGTGGTAATCTAAGCAGCTGGTCATTTTCCTGCTCAGTTCATTTAAATATAGCCAAAAATGTTAACATTTTTTAGCAAGATCATGGCTTTCAGGTCCTAATAAAGATTGTGACTGTGAAATTTCATCAGTAGGACTGAAATGTCAAGAATCCCAGCTAGTGAAAACAACTGATTGCAGGGATCATTACATTACCTGATCTATTGACAGCAAAAATAGGCACTTTGCTGGAGGTTCTTCCTCAAACAGGTAAAAACATATTGTTTATAAGTAACTCGGGATCATGGAGTCTTAAGAAAGATATGCAATATTTTCCCTTTAGCTAACTGGTATTCTGATTCAGGTTAGTATTCAGTGACATTCATTACTATTTAAGGAGCACTCTTAGGCCTATATGAAATTAGTTCAATGTCTAATTTCCATTCCAAAGATTAAATGTTTTTATCATAGGAATGATTAATTGTTCAGGTGCTACCAGCTTGAGAGGGAAAATAAAATCCACATTGATGAAAAGAATGATCAACTTATTCTTAAACATGTAAGTGAAGTGAGATTCTAATCGGATTCTTGCATTTGTGTCACATATATAATGTCATGTGTACAATCGAAGTGAAGGTGAGATCTACAACATAAGGACATGTTTTAATTAAATATTAAATTCTGCAAAATGAAACCAATGTATTATGAAACCAATGTATTGCAGAATATGCAATGTGTACCTCTGTATTTCTCTGTCATTTATAAACTATGTATCTATTATTATAATATGCTCTCATATATTTTAATAACTTTCTTGTTACTAATCAAGATAAAGATGCCCATAATTTAATTATGATGCCTTCCTTCCTTCCTTCCTTCCTTCCTTCCTTCCTTCCTTCCTTCCTTCCTCCCTCCCTCCCTCCCTCCCTCCCTTCCTTCCTTCCTTCCTTCCTTCCTTCCTTCCTTCCTTCCTTCCTTCCTTCCTTCCTTCCTTCCTCCCTCCCTCCCTCCCTCCCTTCCTTCCTTCCTTCCTTCCTTCCTTCCTTCCTTCCTTCCTTCCTCTCTCCTTCCCTGTCTTCCTTTTCCTTCCTTCTTTCCTTTTCCTTCCTTCCTTCCTTTTCCTTCCTCCCTCCCTCCCTCTCTTCCCTCTCTTTAGCTCCCTCCATTCTATTTCTCTTTCTTTCTTTTCTTTCTCTGTCCGTCTCTTTCTTTGTCAGCTCATTGGACATTGATTGAAACAGAAAATGAAGATTGTTAGTGACTTTACAAGAAAAAGAGTGCAAATGCATTCCATTCCCCTAGGACAGGTCTTTGGGGAAATACATAGTTTTGTGTTAGAAAACTTCTAAAACAAAGACAGCGGAGAGGTGTGCCAGGCTGCAATTTTTTTTGCTCCAATTAGAGGTTAAGTGTGCAACTGGAATATCAGTAGAAACAAAAATAGATGCTACTTTTCAAATATTTAATATATTCCCAATATTGTCAATAGTGATATCTCATTCTTATGCAAGGGGCTGAGTTTGAGGATGGAGGGGATGTAATCAGGTTTCTCTCTGTCTCATGCCTCCCTCAATATGTTTCAGCCTATGTGCTCATACAATCTCAATGATTGTGCATCATTCCAAATCTGTCCATGCACTTTGACCCTTGCAATTTTGATTGTTGAAACACATATGTCACACGTATCACGTAAGTGGTACTGTAACGTGAAAATACACAAGGTTTATTAGATAAAAAGATAAATATAAAAGACTTTATTGAAAGCTCTGATTTTCAGAGTTTAGTGAGTACTTGCACAGTTTTCATGTTCATATACATCTGAGTATAGTAGACAGAACACCAAAGCTCAGTCACATAAGCAAATCTCTATGGATGTTTTTATTACAGCAAATGATAATATTGTATTTGAGTCCTTATAGCCCAGCTGAAATACTTCTTCCTTTTTCTCTCTCCTAAGCAACACAAATGCATTTGTTTTCTTTCTTTTATCTTTATTTTATTTTATTTTATTGTGTTTTGTTTTGCTTTGTTTTATTTTTAGTTGTGACAACCCAAATTAGGTGTATGATAAGCTTCTTAGAATCAAACCTATCATCTGAGCATCATCTGGTCAGACTATATTAGTATAAATTGAAATAAATATATAATTTGGAAAGGAGGCTGAAATAGCAGTTTTCATTCTTCTGAATTTTAATCCTTAGCATACTATTTCTTTAAAACTGTTTTCCAATTTTGCAATAGATTATTATACATTGTAAATTCACATTTTGACTACTCATTCCTAAAAATTAAAGATGTCAACTCACATTTTCCCCATGAAAGCCAAATTTTTAATGAGGAAATATGCTGTCTGGCATGTTTAAATTTCATCTAATCCATGTGCACTACTATCTTTCACTGGAGGATCATTATAAAGACAGACAATCTTTCATTCTCTTTGCTGGAGGAAAGGTGCAATGCAATGATACCATGAAAGCTGATAATCCACTCATGTTTACACTTTAGATATTTCCCACAGAGTGCTCTGGAACAAGGGACACAGATGATTATTTAACAAATGCTGTCCTTTCCTATGAATCCCCTGGGTACATTTGGACGAACATATCAGAGAATTTTACTCCCTCTATTCATTTCAGTAATTAGATTTGGAGTGAGCTGTACCACATGCATGTTTATGGTAATCATTGCTAACCCAAACAGTGATCTGCCTCCCTCCTCCTTCCCTTTGCTCTCTCCCAGTTGAATCAACTTCATACTGCCTCATCATCAAGAAAGAGAGAAAGCACGTATGTGTGAGAGAGAGAAAGAGAGAGAGAGACAAAGAGGGAGGGAGGGGAGAGGAAGGGAGGGAAGGGAAGGGAAGGGAAGGGAAGGGAAAGATTTATGCAAGAGTTCAAGCAACAGACATTTTTCAAAGCAAATATTCTATTTTGCTGTAAGTACAAATTTAAGTTTTGTTTAAATGCATATACTTTACTTGTCCCATAGTAAGAGGGGCTATAATATACATTTCTCATTATTGTTAAAATCTAAATGGATTTTGTTCATTACTTCTCTTTCAAAACAGCCTCTTCTAAAATATACTAGGCTGAAATATCATAATGTGATATGCACATCTGCCTACACCTGTGAAGCTGTGTGAGATTCCATCCCATAACACAATACTGCGAAGCTGATCTGACATGAAATTGAACAGAATAACACAAGAGTTTCAGAGAAGAAATCTTATCATGAGAATATTGTCTTTGCTGAAAACCATTTAAGAAAACACAGTGATAATCCCCTGAGCAATTTGCTCCACCTTCATTTCCAAATACAAAACACCATACTTAGCTGCAGGTATTTAAACGTGTTTAATAGGCTGTGCTTTTCTTTGTAAATAATGGTGTTCCAGCAGAAATTAACTAGGTCTCTAGCATTAGCCCAGGAAAATTTCTGTAATGAGTTGGTTTTAGGCCAAGCACATTAACACTAAGAGCTTGCTAGCACAAAGACTGCTTGAAAAGAGAATCTTCCCCTCACCCTTGTATTTTACAAATTTAGTTTATCTTGCTTTATAAGGTCATTTCTTATCCTTGTGCTCATGAAAGCATATATCTATAAAGAACTGGATCTATCCACACATCAAAAGACATAGTACAGTGTTGAGTATCACAGGGACAACTCCAAATGCAGGAGGATTTACATTTTAACAGCATCTCTTCATTATATGGCATATTTTTGTCACCACTTCCTATTTCACTCCACAAAGTTCACTCCACAAAGTAGGCAGAGGTATTGAGTCTGTCTTCAAACTGAAATTAAATAAAGATTTTTTCTGCTTCATGGACAGCTAGCAGCTTATTACAGGTTTTCTCAAATGGTTCCTTTGTGCTTATGTGAACATATATCAATGAAAAGAGAGTTGCTGTCAAAGGCTGGACTCCTGATTTCTCCGTGAGTAGACATTACATCCTAGTCTCTTTACGGTTACATGAAAAGATTAATAAATGTCATTTTTTATAATATAGAGAAATTTCCTTTATGATGAATTAGTAGATTAAGTAAAGTAATTACACATCATTAGACTCTTATGAAATAGATACAGTAATCACTCATCTCTGGCATATTTATTGTAAAACATTTTGGAATTACTTTCTAGTCCTTAGGATCTCCTTATAGAACCTTTTAAAAAGAGGAAAACAACTAAAACATCAGCCTATTCTCAGGTAAGTAGAGGCATTCTTAATCCAAAGAGTTTGAAAAACTCTCCGTAATGAAGCATCAGCCAGTTTAAAGTTGAATTGCAAATGGTGCAGACAAGTATTTCTGTTCTCAGTGGAGGCAGTGATTGCAAGCTTGAGGAAATGCACTGCTCAGCTGCTCAGCCACATCTTGATATCTTGAAGAGAAGCTCCAGTAAATCTCCTCAGCTCTCCTCCGAGAGAGAAGTGGGAAATGGAGCAGTAGAAAATAAACACTTAGGCTCCAGAAACTAATCTGACCAGCTTTCACTGATAAATTAATTTATCTGGAATTACCCATTAGAGCCTTCATCTTACAAACTACTGATCATTCTCTCTCTCCCTTCTCCACCAAATACCTAAGTAGGTATTTTAACTTAAATATAAGCATTCTTTGGGATTTGCTTGACTGGAACCAGACTATCCAGTACGTTACAGAATCAAGTACCAAAATATGTTGTCTGTGAACTCAGTTCTTTACCATTTTCCCTTAAAACACTTAAAAACACCTTATCATTAGATTTACACTCAGTGAAGCCAAAGTGCAAATATTTATTGAACAAACTGTATTTTAATGAAGGAGACTGGTAAAATAATACAATATCTTCCAGGCTATTTTAAATCTGACTTTATTTAAATAATATTCCATGATTTAAAAATAACTCATATCTCAATACATTGTGTCAGTTTTGGCATGGATATTTCATATTTCTAACTAACATATTTCATATTTCTAACTCCAGAATGTCGATGGTAAGCATCAGAGATTGGTCATATTAAATTATTTTTTTCCTAACTAAGATGAATATAATACCTTATAGGAATTCCTTGTAAGGAAAACAATTTGTAGGAAATACACAACTCTGACTTTTGGAGTAAAAAGTAGTAGAAATAAGAATTCTCCTAATAAATTCAATCTGTTCTTGTCAGAACTGAGAAATTTTAACAAATCACAGCTACGAAAAATGTAGGCTAGAATGCTGAATGGGTTATGTCCATGAAGATCTTAAATTTGCAGAGTAATAATTTGCTATATCTCCTAGCATTGTGTAAACTAACTTTAAATTAACAATACAAAAATATGAAGTGAAGCTTCTGAGGGTAGAGTTTAAAGTGACTTTATCAGATATTTGCTTGAACTTTCATTGCTAATAAACACAATATAAGTAAATAACTATTTCCTTCAGGGACTCATTATAAAACTTTGTTCAGATGAAAGGTGCAAAACATTTACAGAAACTGAGTAGTAGAGAACAAAGGAAATATAGCAGTTAATTTTTTTCAACAGTCAGCTTCTTTCCTAAAATTCATCACAGTTGCAAGGTACAAAAATCACACTGAATGCTAACTGAATATGAGTATCAGCAGAAGCAGTAATGCCCAGTGGAATACAAAAGGTATCTTCACAATTGTTGGTTACCATAATACTATCTAATACCCATTACACAAATCCTTAAATATATTTATATAAGTAATAAGAATCTCTTGAATGGGTCTCGATATCTCAGACCATGTGACCTATCTTGAATTAAACCCTGATTTTGGTAATATTTATACGATGATCTTTGTTTGCTGTCTGTACACAAATGCATGAAATAAAATAAGAAACAAAATAAAAGCAATTGGTTTGGAATAAAAAAAAAAAAGTTAAGTTAAAGTTAAAAAAGTTAAAATTAATCTCCAAAGTATACCCAGCTGTTCACAACTTATTTTAACTGTTTCAATTAAAAGTAGTAGGTTCTCCACCTCCACTGACTAGAACACAAGGTTTTTTGAATATAGTCCATTTCATCTCATTTTTGTTCTCTGATAGACTATGGATGTGTTGGATTTGTATGTATGTACACACATTTTTATGTACATACATACTGAGAAGTATGTACATACTTCTCAGATTCTTCTCTTTTAAATCTCTTGCAAGCTTAGTGCTTATAGTATTTAGGTCTTCCCACTGTATGTAAAGTCCATCTGTTTACTTACTGATATGAAAAGAGAACTCAAGCACACAGAATCTATCTACTTTGAGTCTAATTGGAAAAAGGAATACCAGTATATATAATAAAAACTGTAAATAGTTATCTACCTAGAAGCTTTTGTCTATAGCAATTAGAATTTTCTTAAAATGTCATTTCTAAATTAGAAACAAAGTATCATTTATTTTATTTTGATATGTTAATAAAATCTTTCTGAGGTTTTATGATTATGAGGTATGTTGATAGCACAAGTGGACACAGGACACTTTTTTAACTGTTGTATTGAAGAATATGATGTAGTATTGTAATTTTAATATGAGAATTGGTAAAGGAATGGAAATTTTTGTTTGCAATCTCCAGTATTTTTATGCAGTATATTTATTAAGAACTTCCTCAGGAAAGGGCAAATAAAAGGCCTATGTTCTTTCTTTTACATGCATTTCTAAGAAGTTCATAATCCTTACAAAATAGCTGCTTCACAAATCAAAGTGTTAAGGAAAATTATTTCCAATCAGTTAGTGAATTACACTACAAGAAATTTTAAAATAAGTTAATATACATACTGACAAGTTCAGAAAGTCTGTTTTGGTCTAAATAGCTGAATGATCTCCATTGTAGTGATGATTAAAAAGAGTCTGACTGTATTGCTTTGGCATTCTTGGGCAGCATACTCTTAGCTAAAATGACCTCTATTTCATAGGACAAACATTTACAACATTCTGAGATGTCTGATTCTCTGAAAGCAGAGGTGACAGGAGAATAGTAAAATAAGTAATATAAATATTCAAGAAGAGAGCATTTGCCTTAATACTTAATTTATCTTTTTTTCTCTGCTAAGTCCACTTACAGTCCTGCTATCAGAGAAGCAATTTACTTGAAAGCTATGCTTCCTAATGTTCTCATTTTGATTTTGTGTTTGCAGATCAAAGAGGAAATCTATCCTTACAAAAATTTCTCAGTTTTTCACCTTGGTGGATTTCACATTTATTAAATTCTTATCCATATGAGCCTATGTAAAACTCCGTGTATAATTATCACCATTATGTGTCATGCAGAAGCAATGGCTTGATTTTTTTTTATGTATCAGATGGTACAATAGGTCCCAAGAACAACTTACCTATTCCAAACTTACTACTATAAATGAAAGTATATAGTGGATCCACATGTGCCCTGTTTAACTTCATCCTGTCATTCACAGGCCAGAGCAAATTAGTATACATATGAAGAAAAAGAAGAACAGATAATTGCAATTGATTTGTAGCTTCTTCCATGAAATATTTTTGGATCGTGATGACCTTTTCCTGTTCAGAAAAAATAAAAATAGCAATGAAAGAAAATGGAAAGAAAGTAGGAATCAGAAAAGAAAAAAAGGGTAAGACGTTAAAAATGCCTGGGTTTGGTGGTCTGCATTTCTAGACAGCTAACCTTTATGTTTCCAGGAGGAACAGGAGTTTACTTTTTAAAGCATTTAAAAATGCCTAACCATTGTCACCTAAAACTGTGACTTATCCCTTTATCCTCTTAGCCTTGAGCCAGAGAACTATGTTCGCTTATGTTTTCCTAGTTTCCATTTTATTTTTCTGGATTCTTCCATAAGGCATCAAGTGTTTATCATGCAAAAAAAAAATCAGAAATTTTAAACCTTGGTAGCTTGGGTTATTAAATACTGATTCATTTGATTAGATTTTTTTTTTTTTTTTGCCATAGGTTGTCTTCTGCACAGACCAAATGCTACACTTATCAACTGGATCCTCTCAGAGGGAAAAAAATGCATTTTACTCCTGAGACACTATTAAGAAAAAGAACTTACATAGTGAACCACATTTGTCTTCAGTATACTCTTTTGCCTACTAGTTAAAGGAGTCAAATCAGAGTTTGCATATTTTATTAGATGATAGAACTTTTTGAATTAATCTGCAACTCCCACCCTCTCCCAACCCTTACTCTCCCCCTCAAAAAAGAAGAAATGCAAAAATACTTTGACTTGAAATATATCACCTGAATTCTGTCCTACTATGAAGTTTGCTTCTGGAAGAAGCATTGGCTACACTATTTCAGTTCATAGGGAATCTTTTATGCTATTGTTTAGCATAAAACATTGTTTATGCTATTGTAAGTGTACAATCCCTTGAGAGTTGAAAAATTTAATAGTGACCAACATAGTGGTTTTTCAATCTAGTGAAAACAACAACATAACGAAAATTTATAAAATATATTAATATATCATAATAAAAAATCACTATACCAGTCGTAATGATATAAAAATAGTCTGCAAGATAAGACATTCTATGAGTAAAAAAAAAAAAGGACTATAGTGGTTTCTCATTTCTATCGAAAATCAGATTTTTTTTTTCACTAATAATTTCATTACTGAAATTCTAATAAAGGAAAATTTTCCACTGCCCAAGCTAAATGAGGGGGCATGTATCTTTAGCCCTTGTTGCTTTCAGGGAATTTCACTGTTCACTTGCACTGTATCTGATAAAAGTAAGACAGCCATGAAAAATAACAGTGAAATACTTGGAGTTACTGTATTACTAATGCATGCAACTTCCAGCATACTATAGATAAGAGCTAGAAATATCGAACAAGAATAACGATAAGAAGGAAAATAAAACAAGCGTGACTCAAGAAATAAATGACGACTATTTCTTATCATTTCAGTACATTTCTATACAAAATACATAAAATAAGTGGCCTATGGATAAATACTACATATAAAGTACAAACATTCAAATGGATCTACTGGAATTACAGTGAAAAAAAACAACTAGTAAGATTCAAGAAGAAAATAATAATTAAATCTGAACGCATGTGTTTTCAAACTGAATGTACAAGTGTATAGGGATAAAATCAAAAAGAGCAAGATACAAAATGAGCTTAAATTAGTGAGGAATACAAAAGATATAAAAATAATAAATATAGTAAGAGCAGAAGAAATGCAAGTACAATCTCATTGTGAAAATAGAAAAGAGTAAATAGTAGGCGAGATAGACAAAGCTGTAATATTCAATGTCTTCTAGCTCTTTTATTCTTCTGAAAACACTGGATTGTGATCAGCTATTTGATTAGACAGAAACACAGTTGAAAATTATTCAGATAAGGTCATGTGTTTCATGACTTTACATGATTTTATAACTTTCATATGATAAAACATTCAAACAGCCCAATACTGTTATGAAAGCTCCTATATTGTTTTTATGAGCAGAGTCTAGTTGATTTAATCAGTGTTAGATATATTCCTTTAAGATAATTAGTTATTCATTGCATTTGAGGAATAAGACTAGACTGGATATCCAAAATCATGACTACTGTAAACAATTATTGTCTAGGACCAGCTTCACTGAAATGCTTTTCAGCCACTAGCTGTGGTAATGTAACTTGTAGTAGATATCATACTCTTTCAAAAGGCTCACCTGGAATTCAACTAGGTGAATAATAGCTGAGAGTATAAAGAGGTTTGGAATGTGTGTCTGTGCCTGCGTGTCTATGTGTTTGTGTGTGCACATTTTTAATAACTGGAGGTTAGTGAATATTTGCAATATTGGAGGGTTCAATTAAGAGGTATTCTCAACTAGCCCTTCACTATCATACAAACTGCAGAACACATATACGATCTCTCTGTTCAGATATGACACTGTTATCAGTAAAAAATCACAAGTGAAGCCAAGCTTCTATATTCGCAGTGATGTAAATTCAAAAGCTTGAAGAAATCTAAGTCCACTGTGAAACAGATAGTATGATTTGCATTTGTTTATTTTTTATAAATTAATAAATTTAATTTATTCTTTGTTCTTTAGGCAGTTCTTTCTTAGTTCTTATAGCAAAAGTACACTTGATATCATTCACAATTACAATGTTTTGACATTTTATTTGAAATAAGAAGTAGAAATGCAACTTAGAGTTTCATGATAAACTACAGATCTTACTTTAAAGTCAATCAAGGCCTTTTAAAACATTTTTTCAATAAAGAAATAAGCTAAATAAAGGTATGAAATAAAAAGATGCTTTTAATCCAAAGGTACAGTTTTCATTTAAGATCACTGAAAAGCAAACATTTTGGGCAGAATTAAGGGCAGAACAATTGTTTTCATAATACAGTTTTACAAAATAGACCTAAATACGCCAGCCATACGATGTCGTTAATACTATGGGTAGGAAAGAAAGAAACAGCTCATCTTCAGTTGATAAAAGTGAAATACAGCTGATGAAACCCAGGTGCCAACATGGATTATTCTTCACACTCTCAAAGCAATCTCCACTAGAATCTGCATTTGGAGGCAAAATAATGAGCCTTTCTATTACTGCATCTCCGTGTGACTTACTGTGCTATTAGGAAAGATGCTTTTCACTAAAGTTATCATAGGTTATCAATTTATCATTGAAAAATACTGGTATTTTCAACTGCAATATCCCAAGATATTTGATCATCGGACAGTTGTGCAATCTTGATATATCCATTTCAATTTGAATTGTTATTCAATCATAGCTGTATCTTCTCTAAATTAAAAATGCATTGGAATGAACTGAAAACATTTTATTGAAAGTGTTACCAAATATGTTACAGGACGTATAGCTGTGTAATTACTTAAGGGATCATATTTATAGCATTGGAGCATCCCAAGCATTAGATGACTTTTGTCGTTGATAAAATGCTGAAGTGATGCTGAGGTAGAACTGCCAACACTACCTATCTGCAACCCATACATTTTTCTCCCAACCTCTGAAGGTTTGTTTTGGCTTCCTTTATCTGATCCTATCACTTGAAATAGCAGTGACTAATTGAGATTGGAGTTTTCTTATAATTTGCAGGGAATTCAGAGAGGAGCATGAGAGATTAAGGAGTACAGAGTGGAAAATTAGGAATCAAGATCATGAATCCTGAGGAATTAGCATCATGGAGGTGGAAAGACTGATACACGATGTTGGCGAGATAGCTAAGGATGAAAGAATGGAGGAAGTTAGAAGTGAGAAGAGCAGATAGATGGAAAACATAGTGGACTTTATTACTTTTTTTTAAAAAAAAATATCACCTCAATATCTGATAGGACACATAGTAAAACACCCGACAGAATCAGAATAGTTTAGATTGGAAATGAGATGTTTTAGAGATCATTTAGTCCAACCCCACCACTAAACAAGAGTCATGTAGAGCCTAATGCCCAGGATTGTGTCCAGATGGGTTTTGAATATGTCCAAGGTTGGACACTTTACAAGTTCTCTGAGAAACTTGTTCCAGTACTCAGTTATCCTCACAATAAATAAATATTTCAAGATGTTCAGACAAGACACCTTGATTTCAACTTTGTGCCTGTTGTCTCTCACTCCACTGCTGGGTGTCTCTGAAAAGAGTCTGGTCCTCTCCTCCTTGCATTCTCCCTTTAGATAGTTATACACATTGATAAGAGCATCTCAGTCTTTTATTCTTCAACTTAAACAGGTCTCTCAGTGTTTCCTCATGTGATAGATGCTCTAGTCCCTTAATCACCTTGATGACCCTGGAAGACATAAAAAGGAGAATTTTAAGAAGGAACATATAAAGATCTGTAAAGACTTATCTCTAAGAGCCAGGGGATGATTTTTTGAGTTTGTGTAAACAGAATTGGGGCCTTGGGTACTGTCCTGAATGATAACATGATTCTGCCTCCCATACATAACATAGCTAAGTAAAATGATAGCTATACTCACACATGGATCAGAAGAGATATATTTGTTTAAGGGATATGGAAAGACTCATCAAAGAGTATATGAAATCTTAGACTGAGTTATTAGTGTTCACTAGTGTTTAATGACTGGAAGACAACCACCAGGACTGCCCTAGAATTTCCATCTACCTTGAAGCTGTAAGGAAATAATGTTTTCCTTATTCTACTGTATTAGAGCATATAGCATATACAGCCTGTTTATTCAGATCCTGAACATACAAAAAGGAGGGTAAAGGATGTATAACTTCAGGCAAAAGAAAGAAGTATACCTTTTTAATATCTGCTGCATTTAAAAAACTCCCTCTCCTTCTGACCGCTCTAATTCTGTATTTGGAACCAGATGTTATATGCATAGCATTATAATAACTGAAGATGTCCTTTGGAGGAAAATACATTTTATTTGGTAAATAGAATGCATCCATAATGAGGAATGCAAGAAAACGGTAAAGTAATTAGAAAGTGCTTCAAAGGTTCTCATTTACAATGGAGCAAATTAAATACGTAAATACATTAGCATAGAGGTAGCTAACAAACGAGTAGGGAAAAAAACCATTGTGCCTTCTAATTCATCATTGTTTAAAAGACACCTGTGAGTTCCATCTGAAAAATGACAAAGCTGAGAAATGTAGAAGGTTGGATATTGCCTCCTATCAATCATTTCTTTTACACACTAATTAGAAGTGCAGGTTGGTGGAGAGAATGCTTCCTGAGACTACGATTTCTGTATGTATAATATATAATGACTTATGTATAATTTAATATTTACAGTAAAAAAGACAAAATAAAGGAATGAAAGCCATGCATGTCTCATGTTTGTTTTTCTGTTTGCTCAAAGCAATAGGAACCACTAGAAACTCAACCTAAGGGAGTTGTCATGGAAATTCTGACCAGATCACTGACCACTTCCTGCCCTTTTTTGTGCTGTTGATTTAATATTTCACAAAATTGTGGCACCTCATAATCATGCTATATACTCAGAAATATTTCATTGTATCTACATAAATAATTTTCCGAAGAATGTTATTTCTTCTTTTTTAAGCCAAGTGCTGTTAAAATCATTTTACATTTCATCCATAACATCTTAATTGTCCTGTAAGATCTAAATACAGAGATCAAAGGTTTTACACACCATATTCAGAATTATCAGCAAAATTCTTCAAGCATCATCTAGTAAAGAGTCTGTCCTTGAGTCTGAGAATGCTCAGCACATTCCTCCAAGTGTCATGAAGAGTATAGAGAAATATGAAGTCAGCAAAGTATCTCAATATAGTATCTCAGTATACTTTCCGAGATCCTTCCTCAGAAATGTCCCCTTTCTTTGTTTTTTTGAGAAAAATTAGAAGTATGATGTTCTTCTGTCCTGTTTCCAAAGGAAATTATTATAACAAAAAACTGGGTTAAGTCTATTGACCTCTAATCTTTAAAGATTCATCCATAACTTGATAAAGCATGGTCAAAAGAAAATCAGTGTAATTAACAAGTAACAAAAAAGTACATTTCATGTATATTTAGTCAGTAATAATAAGAAGATTAACATTGTCCATGCAGGAAAGTTTTTGTTCTAAACTGTGAGTATACAGTATTCACAAGTATAAGCAGAAGAAAATTAATGAAGGCTCTACAAAAATTATTAGGAGGAAGTAGCAATTATCTGTGTTGTTTTTAATGTACTTCAGGGGAAATTTTATGCATGGATACATTAGGTTGGTTTAGTAGCAAGCTGTCGAAGGAGCAAAAGAAAATACTACAGCTGTTAAAGACAACCAATTTAATGATATTACTTAAGATACCAGGGCTTCTATACTAGGATGGCAGTATAGATATTGCATGCCTTTCAGAATAGGATGTTAATGAATGGGCTCTGTCAGGAACAAGGGCAATTGATGAAACAAGGTTTGACCAGAAGATTTGAGACAAATATAAAGAACTGTAAATTTTAGTGTTGAGATTTCCACGAGTATGCAGAAGATATGAGAAAGCATGATAGTTTATCAACTTTTGGAATTTATACTTCTGATAAAATCCCAAAAAGGAAAATTAGTATTATTATTCCTATTTCTTGCTTTCTACCTCAGCAGACTTTTATTGCAGACTGTGCTTGGACAAGCAGAATGGAGGGGAATATCCACAAAGAACCATGGGTACTAAAGTCATCTCAGTGTGATATTTGTAATCTGTTTTCAGAAGTATTCAATGTATTCACTTTTTTTTGAAGAGAAGAAAGGAAAGAAAGAAAAACATTTGCAAGAAAAACAGTCCCCCATTTCAGAAATAATGTTTGCTAGCAAACAAGTACACTATGTGCTTTAAAACAGTTTAATACAATATATACTGAATTGCTTCTTGAATTGCCAGCCTACAAAAGAAACAAGTAATAGTTCAGAGAATGAAAATTACTGGCTGATTCTGCTGATTATATATATTTATTGTAGGCTGTGCTATAAATGTATGAGACGTAGAATAAGTCAACTCTTTCATTCCATAAAAAAAAAAAAAAGAAAAACATCAATTTTTCCTAGGACATGGAAAATATTTTTTTTTTCATAGAAGTAAACACATTTTGCAACCTTTTCTTTTTCTCTCTTATTTTGGTAAAATAAAAGGTACATAGCAGGGTGTCTTGTATCAAATTGTCTCTGGAAATTGTGGCAGAACAGTCTATATGCCTACTGACCATTTAATTTAATGGGATTTTTATTAGTGTATGCTGACTAGGTTATTTAAACCACAGGGGTCTTTGCAAGAAAAGACACAATTTGAAGATGGTAGAAAACCCCCACCAGCTATTTTACTTTTTAAATTAAACATATTGCATTTTGATTCATGTTTTAAAAGAGTATTTTTCCAAAAAAAGGTGAAAATTTAACTCTTCAGAAATATAAAAAGCTAATTCAATTCATTAAATGTCAAATGTCTGCTAAGCTTGTCAGTACAATCACTTCTAGACAGACTTCCTGCACAAGGATATTGTCTTTGTAGTTGAAACATGGAAATGAGTTCTACATTTCAAAATTTGTTATCCTGTTTGAGGGAATAGTTTATTCCCTTCACTTTTTCACATTTTAATCATTTTTCTAAGGGGTTAAGAAAAGGGATGTTCAAGAATAAATATAAGTACATATCCTAAATAGCTGAAATAACTTTTAACTACTATATTTGACTGCTGTTCCAGTTAGCTTCATTTGTGGCACCCATGCTTTATAACGGTTCTATATTACTATTTGAAACAAGAAAATTGGCTCACATTCTAATGGGCAGTTTTACATTAAAGTTCCATAATATTGTAATCATCTTCCTTAAAACACTTTATTAAGGCCATCTTAAGTGTATCATCAAAATCTGTAAATTACAGCCTGTTTTGCAATACAGAGTTTGCAAAGGAATGTGGCAAAAAGAGAAATGAAATGTTTCCTTTAGTTAAGGATGTTTTATCTTTTTTTATTTTTGTACTTCTCTGAATTGAAACTGCTAGCATTGACCACACAATAAAGCTGCGTTTGCTTTGAAGAGATTACATTTAAATAAGCTTTCTGCCATTTTAGGAATAAATAAATGAGAAATGGGGGAAAAAAACCAACATCTTCGTGATGGATAAAATGGTTCTAGAATAAAGACTTAAGCAAACACATATTGATAGGAGGCTACTTGGAACTACTGTGACTTTTTAGCACATGTAGAGAAAATCTCCTAAGAGTTACACACCAAAAAACTACTAAAAAAAAAAAAATAAAAAAAAAAAAGAGCTCAGGATGATGAAGCCAAGCAATCAGACTGGCAGAATTCCATGATGATAAAATGAGGTTTAAGTGTATTTTAGCAAGTGTTAAACATTGCTTGACCTAGGAGAGAGATATTATGTGCACAAATAAAAGGAAGAACAATAACTCCATTAATAACATACTATGAACACATCATAAACTGATACAGTGACAGAATAGGAGGCAAATGTGCTGTAAGAATTATTGAATCATATAATTCAATTCAAAAAAAGATAATCTTTCTTTCGTGGACTATCTGCAAGCCTGAATCTGAACACAGTGTTTCCAATATGCATGCTGGAGGATAGACTTGTCTTTCATAAAGAAGTGTTCACCCATACTCTTACAGTTATTTATACATGAGCTACAGTATCTATTTTGTCATTTTTCACTTCAAGAAAGGAAGTAATCTAGCAAAACAAGGTTCAGTCAAATGATTTTGAGGCAGGTTACTACTCCTCCACTGCAATCAACAAATTATCTGTTAAAAATATCCAAAAGGAATGATTTATTGATAATAGATGATTCTTAAAATTTTGGCTGAACTGCAGCAATTGGAGAATAATATGAAATTAAAGACTAAACTAGAAATTTGCCATGAGTATCAGATGTGACTCTGAACTTGCTTGTATAGGATGAACTCCATTGATTTTGGTTAAAAGTCGTATGTTTTATTGGTAGTTGGTCCTGATTCACAAAAGTCTATGAGATTAGAAACTTAACAAGAAAGCAGTGGACTACAAAAATGTCAAGGAGAATCTCACTATAAAAGGCCTATACACAAGAAAAGAATGTAAATGGACAAAAGTAAGATTAAATTATTATTGTTGGATAAGATTACTATGAAAGCAAGACCTCTCTTTCCATACCTTATGTATCTTTTCTCAAGTTCTCTGCATTTGTTCATGGAAGTCATGAGTTGATGAGCAAACTGTCTGGATTTTAGTAAGTATAACACTGGACACAGAATACTGTGTTCTTAATGATGATAATGAATAGATTCTCCTGATTGAAATTCTGTTATAGAGCTTCACAGTACTAATAAGGATCATGCGGTAGAAGCCTACAAAGTATGTATGCTTCAGTCAAATAGATCTATGTGGAATAGATCCTTTGTAGATCACAAAGGAAGATTTTTAAATAATAAATTAAATCCTGCTGACAAACCAGAAAAGGTACTTCCGATATTGCTTAGACAGTAATGGAAATGATACTTTGGGAACATCCCAGATTATCCTGGGTGTAAGGGTCATGAAAAATGATTCTTATAACACAGTTTTCCTTTGAAAATATGGATGTGTAAGAGTGATCTGACGTTTTCCTTTTTCTTTTTGCTTTGATTCATGCCTATTTTATTAACATGAAAGCTGACAAGGTGACTCAAAGCTACAGTTGTTCATTCTTAATGATTTATGATGCACTTAGTTCAAATATAATCCTTTTTTCTGTCACAATCTTCAAAAGAGGTATAAATTTGTAGCTACACAAACTAAATTAAATAAGAAAACATCATTAGGAAACAAAAACTACTGATGAGACTGGAAAAAGAATTTAAAACAGGAACTGAACATCTAATGCAAAGCCATTAAGAAGAAAGGGAACACATTGCCATCAGTAAATTTGAGAAGCTTAAAGCTAGGGCCAAAAATTGAGTTCTGTTTTAGGTTATTTTTAGGACAAGCGCTTAGGAAAACAATTGCAATTACACAAACCTAATAGATTATCAGTTATTACAGACAGAAATACCAGACACCACAAGTTAAAATCTCTTCTTTTCCACCAGTTACCAATTTAAATGTGTTAAAATCCCACTCATTAATGCTGCCTATCTTAACTGATAACAAATCCTGACTTATTTTTTTCTCAAAATCATGAGTTTGGCTTTTAAACTGGAGGATTTTGATATGTGGTCTCTTCCTTGGCAAGATTTTAACACTTAAAAATATATTAGGAAAATCTTCCAGAAAAGCTAACAAACAAACAAACAATTCCTTTGTGGAATTTTTTTCCGGAGAAGAGCAGGATTACAAAGGAAATAGAATTGCCTACACAGAAAATCTGCATTTAGTTAGCAGTATATTTTCCAAAAGTAAAAAGTTTAGGCTCTTCATTTTTATTTTCTCATAAAAAAAGACAACTCTCTCTTTTCCATCACTCCTCCCAAAAGACAACTCTTTCTTTTCCATCACTTCTTCCAAAAAGGCTAAAGTCAACCAGATAAATATCAGTTCCAAATTATCTAGAATTTTATCTTCATTGAACATCAAAGCATTGAAAGGAATGCTTTAAAAACAAATTATCATACTACAAGAAATATGGCATGCTAATAAGTGAAGAATTTAAGTAACAAGTAAAGAAAATAAAGAAAAACTAGCTAGATTTAATTTACCATTAAAAAAAAAAGCAGTGATATAGTCTTATACAGTGGCTCTAATTGAATTTAGGTGAAGCAAAACTAATGCTCTGGCTGGCATTTCTGAATAGTCTCTGCCTAAAAGAAGTGCTTTGTTTCCTCTTAACATTTATGAGTAAGAATGCTGGTCACAGACCATATCCTATGCTAACCAACTGCATTACATATACACTAATGTAGGGAGGCATGGTTCTACTAAAAATAACTACTTGTTCTCCACTGGCTCCTTCAAGTGCTCACCTGCAGTCATTCTCTGCGACATGTAAGTGTAGCAATTGCAAGGAAGAAAATTCATAGCTGTATAGAGGGCCAGACATCCATAGCCCTCTGATAGCATATTAGCACATACTGATAGTGCCTGATCCTCCCATCTTCTCCCTTGTGGCAATTGTATTCATGCTATCTTTAGGCTTTAAAGTATAAATATGAGGCCTGTGAGGTGGAAAGGGCCATGTGCATAGCCTACTGTAATCCATGGGGAAGCCAAATCAAAAATAATAGTCTCTTTCTCAGAATATAATGTATTTTCAAGCACAGCAACATCTTGGTATTCAAAGCCAAAGAACTTAATTTTAGGGGGGGGAAAGTACCAGTTGATTTTTTTCAGTATTGCAGATGGCACCTCAGGATACTGAATAGATGGATAGATATAAAATAAGCTTACAAACATTTCCAAAGGGTAAGGATACTCACTTCTGCATATGAAGCTGATCAAGTGTTGTTTTGAGTTTTCATTGTTTATAGCTACAGATCACTGCCAGAAAGTTGGATAATTGTTGTTTCTAATTTTATTCATTCTCTTGCTTGAGTGGTTAAAAAAGGTTGTCTGTTTGTGCCACTGCTATTAGTTGCCATGGCAGTATTTGTGATATTAGTAAAACGGAAATAAGTTTGAAATGCCCTGATCTTGCAAAGTGCTCAATGCCCACTGCAAAACATGCACACACAGAGCCTTTCACCGCCTATGTAGGGTCCATGTATGGAAAAATATAGAGGCGGATCCCTAAGTAACTCTTAATGAAAGCAGCTACCATGACAATGACCAAAAGTCAGTCCTGTAATGCACAGTTATTCCAGAGAGCAATCTCCAGTAGAACAAGCTGTTAAAATGTGCTGGCTATGCAAATCAACTGTTAACATCTTCCTCTGTGGTGCTTCCTTCGCACCTCTGAGGAAACACTCACTCACAGCAGCTTGGCTCTGTAGTTCAAAACACAAGGATTTCACCTCCAGTGCAGAACACCAAACTCCATTTCATGGTTTCATTTGCTCTGTAGCAAACATGTAAAGGGACCGCAGTGCTAATAGCAGATCCTGTAAACTACAATGCAATGAGTGGGAAATGAGTATAAGAGATGAGTTGAAAAAAGATTGCCTTCGTAGTGTATAATCCTTTGACATACCATTTCCCCAAAACTGATATTCGGTCTCATGGCTTCAGATCAACTCCTTATCAACTGCCTGTTGCACTTTCCCAAACTAGTACTATAGAAATACCTGAGCTACTCAAGCCTCCCCACCTTGTCTCTTTCTCCCTTCTGCCCATTCACAAGATCAGATTTTGGCATGAGATCTCCTGTTGTTCACAAGCTCCAAGAAAAGCTGCATGTCAAAGTATCTACATGGCATATCTTACCTTATAGCACTGCAAGACTGCTTACTCCTCTCTGAAATAGAACCCTACTTGGCATAGACACTGCATAGAAACCTTGATGGAGTGCAGAGAGAAGGATGGCAGGGAAAGATGGAGAGATTGAAGTGATCGACCAGGGGCTCTCACTGCCTGTAGAATACAGGGGCTCAAATTTCAGTGCTGCCCTGAGCACGAGGTCAGACTGCCAATCATCCAGATGTCTCCTCCAACCAAATTTATTCTATGGTTCCATGATTCAGGTACAACTTTTGAAGAAAGTGGCTTAGAGACTCCTTTTGGTTCGATTTAGAGGACCAATTTGGAGGTAGAGAAGTCAGCTTCCTCCTTGTAACAGATTTTAGAGGGTAATTCTGTATACTAGAGGGTAGAGGGTAATTTTATATACTATCTTGTAGCAATAATGAAGAGAAAACCACAGCTACCCGAACGTTTATGTTAAAGAGTCTCTTATTCTGAAAGTCATTCAAAAGCAAGAAAAGCAAACTATTGCAGAGCTTCCATGGAAAGGCTTATGGAAATGAGGACAGGTAGGTTGAAGCTTTCTTCTTAGAAAATGAAAAATGCAAGGGCAGAAAAAATCGTCAGACAATTCTACAGGTCATGGTATTGTTTATATTGTTTTCTTATCAGAACAGACATGACCTTTAAGAATTTTAAACATTGTAAAGTCATTTAATGCTTAATTTTATCAGCAGGGACTATTATATATGTATAAAGAGCATCTTTAGACAGGACTGAAAAAAAAATCAAAGTAAGGTGAAACAGATAGTTACACTTTCCTAAATCAGTTATAGGTACTATGCTCTGGAAGGAGGGTAGATGAGTAAGTACTAAAAAAATCCATGAAATAAATAGCTAGTACACGAATTATGAAGCTATTATAGCTGAAATAATTAAATATCTATATGTTGTGGTCTTTTCTGTTATTTTAATATAATGAAAAAGGACAAATGACTGAACTAGCAAAGAAATTAATAATCATTTCTATGAAAAGTATATACAATTTAGAACACAACTAATTTTGATAACAAAATGCATTTACAAGTTTCTTTTTAAATATATGTTTTGTTCTTCCTTGTATAGCCACAGGAGACACAGAATTCAAGATAATTAAAGCTATAAATAGAAAACTCTTCTGTTTTGCTTCTCAAAACTACTGAGGATTTGAATTCAAGGGCTTAGACTTTTTAGGTGCTATTTTCTTCAATTTTCCCTCGTTTGTTGGACTAACTAGACAGTAACTACAGAGACTTTAACATTTATCTTGCTTTTAGATCTTGTATCATTTATTGTGAAAATGCCTGTGGAAAGAAAGAACCAAGAACTGGTATGACTAATCCCCAAAGGATCTGTTAGTGAGCATCGGTTCTCCCTTTTTTTTTTTTTTTTTTTGGCCTTTTTGGCTGTTGACATTTATTTTTCCCTTTTAAAGCTATTATAAAGGTACAAAACATAACATCTGACACATTTGAAGTCCCTAGTGACAGAGGACCAAGACAAATCTGAAAAGGCCTGTCTTGGTGTAAACTAGCAGATCTTGTGCAAGCTGTTAAAATTCAGGCAATGATAGATCAGCAACTTCCTCCTTATGCTAAAAGAACTATACATTAATACTCTAAAGGTATGTGTGTTCTCAAAAACTAGCAAGATTAAAAAAATATCGCACAATGTTTACATTTGTGTAAAGGGAGAAAAAATGTAATTTCTTAAACATTTTCCTTGTAAAGATGGGGCAAAACTGGGAATAAATGTATTTTGATCTTTGTAGCTATTAGCATAATAGCACAAATCACAAAAGTTAGAAAGATAGAGGAAATCAGTATCTAACTCTTACTAAAATCAGTAGGAATTAGGTATATAAAAGTCAATTTAAATTCTTAGAATTTATGGCTCTTTGAACTGCTTGATCTCGGAAAAGAATATTTTTTTTTTTTGTGTATACTTTCTGATCCTTCCAAAACTGGGTTTTAATCTCAGCTGAGATCACTGAAGTATTTTATTACAAGAAATTTTTAAAAAAATAATACTAGGTGTTTTTTGTTTGTTTGTTTTTCTGGAACTATCTGAAACTTGATAAGGTAATTCTGAAAATATTTGAACACTGAGGTAAAAAGAAGTGTGTGTGGAACAGTGAGTAACAAAATGTTTTACTGAACATTTAGCTGCATAGATGAGGGCAGAGCGATGGATGTCGTCTATCTAGACTTCAGCAAGGCTTTTGACACTGTCCCTCAGGGCATTCTCCTGGGCAAGATCTGAAAGTGTGGGATAGATGAGTAGACAGTGAGGTGGATTAGGAATTGGCTCGATGGCAGGGTGCAGAGAGCAGTAGTCAGTGCTGCGGAGTCCTGCTGGAGGTCTCTACTTAGCGGTGTCCCCCAGGGGTTAGTCCTTGGTCTGGTCCTGTTCAACGTATTCATTAACGACTTGGATGAAGGCATGCTCCCTCAGCAAGTTTGCTGACGATACCAAAATGGGAGGAGGAGCTGACAGCTCTGAGGGCTGCACTGCCATCCAGAGGGACCTGGACAGATTGGATGACTGGACCGTGAGAAATCTCATGAAGTTCAACAAGGACAAGTGCAGAGTCTTGCACTTGGGCAGGAATAACCCTGGACACCAGTACAGATTAGGGGCTGACCTGCTGGAGAGCAGCCCCACAGAGAGGGACCTGGGTGTCATGGTGGATGACAAGATGATCATGAGGCAGCAGTGTGCCCTGGTGGCCAAGAAGGCCAATGGGATCCTGGGGTGTATTATGAATAATGTCTCCAGCAGGTAGAGAGAGGTGATCATCCTCCTATACACAGCCCTGGTGAAGCCACATGTGGAGTACTGTGTCCAGTTCTGGGCTCCCCAGTGCAAGAGGGATATGGAGCTGCTGGAGAGAGTCCAGTGCAGGGCTACAAGGATGATCAGGCGCCTGGAACATCTGCCCTATGAGCAAAGGTTGAGAGAGTTGGGCCTGTTCAGCCTGGAGAAGAGAAGGCTGAGGGGAGATCTGATCAGTATCTATAAATGCCTCAAGGAAGGCAGTGAGGAGGATGGGATTGGCTCCTTTCCAGTGGTGCACAGCGATAGGACTAGAGGAAATGGCTTCACACTAAAGCATCGGAAGTTCCATAGGAACTTAAGGAAGCATTTCTTGACTGTGAGGGTGACAGAGCCCTGGAACAGGCTGCCCAGAGAGGTTGTGGAGTCTCCTTCTTTGGAAGTCTTTAAAACCCACTTGGATGCAGCCCTGAGCCATGTGCTCTAGGTGACCCTGCGTGTGCAGTGGGGTTGGACTAGATGACTTCTGAGGTCCCTTCCAACCTTAAGCATTCTATGATTCTATGAGTCTATCTATGATTTGGGCCCTAAATCTAATTATCTCAAATAATTTATATCAGGTAACACATTTTACCGTGTATTTTGATGTGTGACAATATTACCATTAGATAAACTCAATGTAAGCTTACAGAATGCAATTTTCTCCATGTAACCAATTGTGCATATGGCTTTTCAATGTATTAAATTAAGTAGCACTAGCACTGATAAACTGTCTTAAATTAATGTTAACCACAGCACTAAGATAGATGAACACAGGTTAACCAAAACACAAATAAAATAAATGTTTTTTCAATACTTTCCGAAGCATTTTGGTCAAGGGTATCAGAAAGTAGATATGGAGGTCAATTTATATTGAACATCAGCAGTACAGCATGAAGACTGGATGAGAGAGAAGAAAATTCCTGAACCATCTTCCAAAATGTACAAAATCATACTTGTCATGGGAGGTATTAAGAAATAAGACAGATGTGTGATAAAAACACAAACTGAACATGCATCAGAATAGAGAGCAAAATTATGATCTAGAAAAGAGAGGATTTAAGTAGTCTTCTCAAGAAGGTGTAGCAGAAATTGTGAGAGTGACATTTGATACCTTGTGATCACAATCTGCTTGAAGTTAACAAAAAGATATTTGCTCTGATTGAAGCAATATAAAAAATAATATATTTCTTAAGAATAATATGTCAAATTCAGATGGTAACTCCTTTGGATGTTCATAGGGCATAGCAGGCATCAGTCAGAATGCTACAAAAGGTCAAGTGCAAAATCACAAGGTTAAGTGCAAAAATATTTATTAAAATATATATTTATAGGAAAATCATAGAAAATGTGAGATAATGTAAAATATCTAAACATAAAGATACATAATCTATAAGGAGAGAATGACAGAAAAAAAAAAAGAAGTAATCCTTGATGGGCTAGAACAATTTCTTAAAAGTGAAAGTACATAGCTTACAACTGGAAATAATTATGCAATAAAAAGAAATAAATATATGGGAGTAATCTGGGGTTGAGGGATTAAGAAAGAAGGTTACAGACTTAATACAGGGACAAATAAAAATAAAAGAGAGATTTAGCCTGTCGACAAATAAGGAATGGGATAAAATGGATAATATTCAAAAATAAGCAAAATGCTAAGATGTTTTCCTGAGGCTAACTTTTCAAAATAGAGAAAACATTAGTGCCACACAAAACAAGTAAAAGAGCTTTGGACAATTAGGTGGTAATAATCATTTTGAACATGCATTCATGGGAATTAGCTAATGAACTTACTGAACCACTTACAATTGTTTTTTAAAAGCCATAGAGAATTGGAAAGTATTAGAAAAAAGCAAACTTACCAGTGTTCATAAAAAAGAGAAGAGAGAAATCAGTAATTTCAGGAACCAAAAGCTTCATTCTATTGATGAGGGAAACACACATTTTGTAAGAATATGAATGTACAGGAAAAACATATTGGCAAGCCTGACTTGCACACACAGCAATACACAGCTGATTTGGAGACAATCCCATTGAAGAGTTACAGGGTATGTCTTGAGAACCGAATATAGGATTCTTCCTTTCTTGTGAATCTGCCTGTTGCACTCTGTTCATCTACATACTCTGACTGTAGAGCAGAAAAGGAGAGACCCTGGAATATGGCTTCTTCTCCCACCTCTATCCCTGTCAATTTGCTTTCAGAATGGAATATCAGCAGGTATCGCTCCTGTCACAGCCCAGAGGAGTGTGTGCAGGAACTTCAAATCAAGCCATGTGCTGGTTTCTCTATTAAACTACAAAGCCTGTGGCAATTTATCCATCTGTGAACATCTAAGAGCATGCAGACTTACGAGAAATGCCTAACTGGAGCGTTATAGTCAATGAAGAGTATCTTATAGTGGTTTATAAAGTGTCAGAATGAAACAGTACAGGTTCTATACATAAACATGCATCATTTTTACCAGAAAAATTTTTAGGACAAAAGAGACAAAAAGTTGAAAAATTAAAGAGAAAGCTATTGATCAATCGTAAGCAAATGGAGAAAGAAAATCTTAATGAAGGAAAACAGAAAGGATAATAAATAGTAGATCAATGTGCAGTGGTGTCTTTCAGAAATCAGTTACATCTGCTCTTATTAATGTCCCTGAATGACCTAAGGCAGAGGCAAAACAGTAAGGCAATTAAACTTACAGATAATACTAAATTTGTATATTTTGAGAATGTTAGAGTGCTTAAAGATTCAGAAATATGAAAGGCAGAAGAAATGTGATCAGAAAAAAAAAAAAAAAAAAACATGATGAAGATGAAGCTAGCATTTTAATGTGACCTGTTTATCTGGGAGGAACAAAAAAAAACCAATAAAGACATTTGATGAAAAAGTAATCTAAAAGTGAACACTAATGAAAGGAGTTTTAACTGATAATGAGATATAAACTAGATATGTGTTCATAAAGTAAATTTGCAATAAGAAAAGGTCAATGTGATTTGGGAACTGTTTGAAGGGAAAGATGACATTATTGTAAAGATGTAAAACTTCCCTCATACTATGACTGGGAAAATGCACCTAAAATATTGCAGGAAGACTTTGGCATGTCATTTGTAGCATTGTGTAGATACACTGAGAAAAGAGAAGCAAAAATTTTGAAGATGTTGCAGCAATTCTCATGTTATTAAAGAGGTAAAATATCTATAGAAGCAGAAGCTTTTAAATAAGGAAAGAGCATAGTTATCAGACAGGTATAGGTATAATTAGGATGAAAAATATTATAGACAGGTCATCAAGATGAGCTTAAAAAATGGACTTCAGAACTATAGGCCTGTATGGCTCTGACAAGCAAAGTCATGGAAAAGGTCTCTCTGAATGACAATTTATACTGAAACCCGTCCCAGAACCACCCATCAGTGCTATTAAAGACTGACTGATTTGGTAAAAAGAAAAACAAGATAGAGTAACAGGTATTTTCTGTTTCAGTGTTCATTTTTCTTTACTCAAGGGAAAAATAAAGCGATATGATATTAAGGGAAAATAAAGTGATATTAAGGGAAAAATAAAGCACAGTATGCAACACAGTAATAAAGTAGAATAATGAATTCAAAAAACTTTTGTTTCCATAATATAAATTTCTTCATTATGATGTTACTGAAAATAATAAACAGTCTTTCCTTTACCAAAGCTCACAGGGACATCAGTTCTACTCCTGTCCTTTTGCCTTAAAAAATACACTTATTAAAATTTAAGGGGATGTTTGTGTGGTAAAGAAGCAATCTGTAAAGAAGGTAGCACTTAGGAATATTACCCATGGCCAGGACTAGTAGCAGCGGGGGCCACGGTGTACTTTGTAAACACATTGGGAGGAAAGAAGGAAAAAATAAAATACAGGAGAAATAACAAGAAAATGGATAATAAATTTATTTAAGATTTCTTGGAATAAAAAAAAAAAAGAGGGAATAAATGGGGAAAATGAGTACATGGCGTGGTGGATCGAGAACTGGCTGGATGGCAGAGCTCAGAGGGTGGTCATAAATGGGGCCGAGTCCAGTTGGAGGCCTG
>JAUBOD010000216.1:177115-202995 GCA_032353885.1 Nothura maculosa | reverse complement strand
TGTGGAGTCTCCTTCTCTGGAGGTCTTCAAAATCCGCCTGGATGCCGCCCTGTGCCACCTGCTCTAGGTGTGCCCGCGCGAGCGGGAAGGTTGGACCAGATGATCTCTAGAGGTCCCTTCCAACCTTGTAGATTCTGTGATTCTGTGAAAATTGGAGAAGAATCTCTGAAGTCAACCTGAAGAAAAAAAAGTATTAAAAAAGATTTACAATATACAATGATTATGAGAGACACAATCATAGAAATATGATTGTGAAGATGGAAAAAATATGAGTATCTTTTTTTAGAAAAGATCACCTGGCATTAACAGGTTATCACCTGTTATCATGCAGCAAGCCATTTTTCAAATAATTTCTTCCTCCAGAACCACTAAATTCATACAAGATTGTGAAAGTTTCCAGAAAAAATACCTCACATATTAGCAAACTCTGATTGCCAATAACTAAAGATAAAACTGAAGCCATGGCTCTTTTTTCACTGATTTTAGACTTATTCACATAGTGATATGAACTCAAGACTCAACACATGTAGCTGACATTGCAGAGGCATCTATTTTTCTCTAAAAAGCTTCTATTTTCATAATTTACATTCAATATTTTTATACTGCATAACTGTCCATTAACTTTTATCAACATGAAGGTACAAGAGACAAAAAGCCATATGAGTATTCAAAGCTGGAGGACAGTCTCCATACCTAGCAGGAATGTAGCTGTCACAGGAGGTAGCAGTCAGGTAATAAATAATTTCTTGCAGCACCTATTGGGTGATAATCAACCCTTCTGAGCAGTAACACCAGCTGGCAAGACAAGGAAAAGTTGCCCAGTTTCACATTGTTTCCGACTGTCCTAGCTTGAGGGCCTAATGACACTTCAAAGGGTATAATTTCTTCCTGAACATTTAGGCTTCTCACCACGAGTAAGTAAGAAATGGCTTCCCATAAGAGCATTTAGGATATTCCTTTCCTCAATTAAAATCAAAAATAAAAATTGCAAAACTTTCATAAATTATTCATGCAGAGTATTTCTTATACAAGTTGTTAAACGATTAGGAAATTATTATTATGAAATGTTTTGTTTAAGAACTTAGAAGTTTTGTTGCACAGAGTACATCATTTTCAAACAAAAGCAAAATTGAAATAAGAATTGACTTTATATTCTGAAAATTTTAAGCTTAGTTATTTCAAACTCTTTTATGCCAGTTAGGGGTGAGTATATCATCTCCCACAAATTACTTCATTTGATAAATAACAAAATCCTCCACAAGACAGGATATGAAGAGAATCTGGCTCCCTGTTTCTTGGAATACTTGTGTCTGTGCAGAGGTAAACATTTTTCTCAATTTTGCCTGCAAAATCATTTTTGAAAGATTCGTTAAATTTAGGGTGGTTCATTACTGTTGAATTTAGTTGGTTACTATCTGCAAAGATTATGTGCAAATGAGACCATCTGTAATTCTAATGCTCATAATTTAGCTCTGATTTATGCTGTTAACCAGACTTATTAGCATTTTTAACTTAGAAAATGATTTGTTGAATAGAAAGCATTGCACTGATAATAACTGTTTGGCATAATGAAAAATTTCCAAACTGGTGAAATTAGATGAATAATCACATTGAGTTTATACATACAGTAGATTTGGCTAAGAAATTAGAAGGGATGGAGAATTACTGTCCTCCCGCAATATATATTTAGTGAAGATTATAGAATATTTGAGTCTATTTCTTCATATCACACAGTCTTCAAGGGGACATAACTTAAGGAACTATTAAGATGTTTGCCCACATATTCATTAGTATTGTTTCCCAGTTCATGTGTCCTAAAGACAACCTGAGAGAGTAAAAAAGTGCTGTGTAGTTGCACTTGAAATATTAGAATTTATTGACAAGCCAAGGGAAAAAGGAGGGAACATGAGTGAATTGAAACATTTGTCTTTACAGTCTTCTGTCACAGAGCCAGCAAGATATTTTATCATAATTTTTGTAACAGTTGAGCTGAAAGAAAAATGGAGACATAGATAATTCCCAGTTTTGAAATATAAATGCTAGGAAATATTATTTTTATGTTCCTGTTAGGAGAAAAAAAAGGATTTTTTTTCAATATTTTACTTAAAAAGTCATAGTCAGGTTTGTCAGACTACTGCATTTTTTAGATTGTTACTGAAATATCTCAGGATTATATGTAAGTTTGATTAAGACAGACTAGACATGCTTTGAAACTACATGAAGAGGTGAATACTTCCCTTGACACGAGATCCCTGTAGACTTGTTAGGATTTCATCCTAAAATACTGGCTAGATATTCTCTTTTATATCTGAACTGAAATTCATTAATTAAGTCCCTGCATGTATGGCAAATTTTGACAACTAATCCCAGTTTTAAACATAACCCAGAACCAATTCTCCTTCTAGTCTTACATAAAATAGAAAATTGTCCATTTTCAATATTAATGTTAGAAATTACAATCAATAGTTTTAGTTTGTACATGTGTATGTGTATGAGTAATCCTATGTCTTGGTAATAATTGCTACTTAGCTCTTCTCCTTGATTTTTTTTTTTTTATTATTTTAGAATTAAGATATTGGTTTGGGCCATAAACCTGCATTTATAATCATCTCACATATTTAAAATTCCAGATTACTTCTGAGCTCCTTCTCCTATGATTTTTCTTTTGATATCACAGTGAAATAATTGTTTTAAATTATTAAAGCATTTATTATTTAAATTTATTAAAAATTATTAAATAATTTGTAATTATTTTAATTATTATGACTAAAATTAAGACTTAGGAATTTGTCAGGAGAAATGTGTGTCACTTGTTCTTTAAGGCTTCAGGTAGTGAAATGCAGGAGCATGAGGTGGATTTGCCATCCAGGGTATGTCCCGTGAGGGAGGAGGTCAGGCGAGGCTGCTGTCAGGGATGGGAGGGTGGGCTGCTAGGCCAGAGCCTTATCATCAGGTAGGACTGTGGTCACAATGCAGAGCCAAGCAGTCAGCATAACTATGCGTAATGCCATATTAATTTGTGTTTTTGTGTTTTTGTAATTTGTGTAATTTATTGTTGTTAAATAAATACTCCAACAGACTTATAAATTCATAGCAGAACTAGTCAGAAAAAGAAGAATTAGCTTTAGTGAGATAAAAATTGCCTAGTCTCAGTTTGATAGGACCTTTCTCCAGTCTATGGAGAGATTGTTAGCTGATCCTAAGAAAGGATCCTAAGACAGGACATATAGCTACAATGTCCATAGGTATGATTAAGTTGTTTTAATGACCATTCAGCTTCACCTTCCACCATCGGTTGTCAGCAAGTTGCTCCTGCTTGCTTTGCCCAGCACTGAACATGATCCAAACAAGCAGAGCAGTAACTCTACAAGGCAATAAACAAATGATCATTCAAATAGGTTGAAAATTCTAACTCGGTATTTCTGAAAATGATTTTGTCTTGAATCATCGAAAATCATTTTGCTTGAGACTAATGTTTACTAGTGTCCAAGCATATTACAGTACATCTGCGTAGTGTCTTCAGCAAAGAGCTTACTTGGCTCTTTGGCAGTGTAAGACATTTTTAGGAACTGTTACTTGCAGATTCAACTAGAACATTGACTAGAATATTGATATGTTAATTTTTTTGCCCAAATTTAAAAAAAAGGTTATTGAGGGAAATAAATAATAAACATATTCATTCATTTTCAAGAAATCAGCAATATTTCATTTTTACTTAGGCTACTGTTACTTAGATTTCTTGCACTTAGTAATTTAGGCAGCTTTTTTTTTTGATATTTTCAAAGTGGCAAGCCAACTTAGAATGAAAACTTAAAATATTCATATTGAAAATTTTGAAAAATTTCTTTCAACATTTTCATCTAACAAAATGTATTAAAAATTGAATATTTCATTAAAGACATTTTGGTTAAAGATAATGTCCTAGTACATATTTTGATCATTTCCAGATTTTTGACTTGTGTTTTATACATTTTGGTTTGTTTGCTGAAAGCTAATTAGCCAAACTCAGAATCATACAGACATATTGAATACCTTGCACTGTGAGAAAAACACTTCACTCTTGGTACCAATAGTTTAGTTATATTCTATTAAATAAGAAAAACTTGAAGTTTTATGCAATTCCAGCCTACTCAGCAGTAACACTAGAAGCCATTATTTTTTTTAAAAAAAAAACAAAAAGTAGATTAGCAGTCTGAATTGCATTCTGCTAAACTTAGTACCTCTTCATAAACTTTCAATGTTGTGAAAAATATATATATAAGTATTATATAAATGATACCCCAGACCTGGAATTGCAGTGCAGTTCACATTACATAAGAAAAACAAGTCTTCTGCAAGGTAGATAGAACTGTCCTGTCAAATGTTTCTTCTTCTGCATACCTTGTGCAAAGTCCATTTTGTCAATTAGCTTATTAAAGAGCAGACTGTACATGATTAGTAAGGCAGGAAGTGGCAGGATATGAACCAGAAAGGGTCTTTTCATAAGTGCAAGCCTCAGCACAACAGTAATAAAAACCATTGACTTAAGAAGTTCCACCTGCATTACTGCATATGCTATTTTTTAAGGTGTTTAGACTCCAGATGTTGAGAAGTATTTTATACTTGGCAATAAATTAAATTTAGCAGTAACAATTGTAAACTATGTTTACTTAAAGTCCTAAGTACATCTGAAGAACAAGTGTTTTCAAAATACCATCCTTCATTCTCTTAAAAATACGAACACCTGAGTTATAACTTCCATTTTTTCCTGGACATTTCAACTTTATTCTGCTTAATCACAACAGTTTATCTAATACAGAAGCTACCTGGCATAAACACTTATTTTGAGATTCTTTTCTTTCTAAGACATGAGGTATAATTCTTCTTCCTGGTTTAATATAATGTGATGCCACTTCACTGCAAGAGAGGCACATGAAAAAAAATAAAAAAAGAAAAAGAAGACTTTTTTTAAGCACCGTACATCATTGGAGGTTCAGAAAGCCGCAGATAAAGATGAACAGATGAATTTATAATGTGTGTAGTTCTGGTGCTGGACTGAGTAGAGCTTACCCAAATTCAGAAAGAAGGACTTGGGGAAGATGTGTTAGTATGAGATCCTCTGCTATCTGTATATGCCCTAAATTGTATGTGGAGAATGCTCACTTTCTCCTGTGGAAACCAACTCCACTATCTACTGCTCCACTTACTAAATCATCTGTGTTTTCATCAGCTGAGCCAATACAATGAAGAAACATCTTAGCTATGTAGTTCCACATACTCTCACTGTACATAGAACTGGCTAAGGTACAGCCTTTTGTACTTCCATATACAATATCGTGACTCTTTAGCCATAAAAAGAGCCTGTTCAGTCATTTCCCCAAGCCCCTGAAAAAAATGTCAGGGTTCCAAAAATTACACATCAAGATCTAGGATTTTAGAAATCAAGCTTCTTTCAGTTTAAAATATCAGCTCTATGCTGCCATCAAAATTAGACTGTCAATTCTGCTGATGATGGATGAGACAGAACAGAGCACAGCTTGCCTGTTTGCAACTCTATTGCCTCAGCAGTACTGACAAGAAGATAGATGTGTTTCTACCACTAAGCTAGACACACTATTCAGAAGAAACCTAAGGATCAGATTTCTACAGGACATAAGTGCCACTTATAATAATAATAAGTTGATTATTCTCACAACATTCACAGGGAAGACTTTTTCCTCAGGGATTATCATTAGTAGGAGAGTACATGTTATTCCTAATGTAGGTCTGTGAGAGCATTTCGTATTCAGTTTGGTAACTTCTCCATTAATTCATCTGAGCACAATAAAGAAATATGGTTCTGTTAAATATAGGAAATATTTCATCACAAAACTAGATATATTTTCTCTGAAAGAAAATTTAAATACTATTGTCAAAAGTATCAGGGGCAAAGTTCTAACAATGCAAATTTATACATGAAAATTGTGAAATATAAGTCTTCCGTTTTGCTCCTAAAAGAGGTACCTAGTTATTTGTCATCACGAGAGTATTCCTTTCTATCAGAAAGTGTTCACAAGAACATTTTATATCAGGAGGAGTGCTACCAGCAGGATGTCGCACCTTGAGTTTTGTGCAGTTCTGGGCTCCTCAGCACAAGAGGGATGTGGAACTTCTAGTGAGGGTCCAGCAGAGAGCAACAAAGATGATTAAGGGAGCAAAGCACCTCTCGTATAAGGAAAGACTAAGCAAGCTGGGCTCGCTTAGAGAGAAAATTGAGAGGAGATTTTATCAAGATGTATAAATCCTGAAGGGGAAGAGGCATCCTGAGGCCAGAATGTAGGGAGGATGAGGCCAAACTCTATTTGGTGGTGGCCAGTGATAGGACAAGGGGTAATGAGCACAAACAGAAACACTGGAAGTTCCATCTCCATATGAGGAAAAACTTTCCTGGGAGGGTAACAGAGCCCTGGAACAGGTTGCACAGAAAGTTTATGGAGTCTCCTTCTCTGGAGATCTTCCAAACCCACCTGGATGCCACCCAGTTCCATGTGCTCTAAGTGTCCCTGATTGAGTAGAGGGAGTTAGACAAGCTGTCTCTAAAGGTTCCTTCCATACTCAAGCATTCTATGATTCTCTAAGGACCTCTAGGAAGGCAGGGAAGAAGAGGCAAGCTAAACTGTCCTCACTCTTTGCTTGTGCCAGTACTCCTGGCAAAACAGTTGTGTTGCTTTCTACTGCTCCTCTGCTCTGGCATGGTCTCCTATGGGCTTCAACCTCTTCAAGGGCTTCAACTTCTTCAAGAGCGGGCAGCCGCTCTTTGTGGTCCCCTTGAACTCCCTTTGTCTTACTTGCTGATTTGCCTAGTGCACTTAGGTGTCAGAAAAGCAAGAGAAAAGTGGAGTGAGAGGGAGTCAGTTGTGGAGCTGAGTTGGTGGCCAGGGGTCATTTTAATATCTCTATTGTATTTTCTGCAGGAAGACTGTCATGCAGACAGCAGCTGGGCAAGTAGGGAAGTGGTAAACCAAAAAAAAGAAAATCAATTTATTTTCTCCTGAAAATATGTTGAGGATTTGTTTAGCTTTGTTTTCTCCTTACAGGTAGAAAAAAAATAAACCTTTTTTCCATACAGAAAAGAAAATCCTTCTTTTTCCTATTTTTTCTACTTAATAAGGAATTCTACTTAAAAATAATTTGTCCACCCAAAAAATGTAAAAAAACTGTAGCTTTAAGCTTGTTGATTGCATCATCAGTTTATTAATATGTTTGATGTAAATGCTTAAACACTTTGCCATTGGGAGCTTTAAGGAAGTTTAGCTGAAGTTTTGCAAAGTGACAAGGGCCTAGTTCTGCAGAACATTTCTAATAGGAACAGTTCTCACTCAGTTCAGTAACCAAGTTGAAATCCAGGATGATTTCTGCCGAGTAAGGATTTCCAGGCCATTAATGAGGCAAGGTTTTTGCAACAGGGACCACTGAGCAGAAAAAATATGACTGACAGAGAAGGATCATTTCACAAATCAATATGGAGAGACCAGCAGCATAGATTTTCACTGCACATGACAAGCAGGAAACTAAGTCCAAAGAAATCAAAGGGGAGAAAGTAGAATACATCTTGATGTCCTCTGCCCCATCAGACAAAAGAAAAGCAATTTGTCTCTGTCCTCATTAGGCACTAGTTGTACCCATTAGGAGTGGGTCCAGTTTACGCTTGGGCAACAATGGCCACACTATGAACATTTCATAATTTTTACTTTGAACTAGCTGTAGATTTTTCCCTATGCCCATTAGCAGCTGGAAAACAGCAGGTGTGCTCCTGGAGAGCATCTTCTGGTTCAGCTTCATCTGCGTCTGGGTCATGTATTCTGAGATTGTTTCACAGTGTGAACCAAAGCTTGTAAGTGAGGATGGTTAGGGATTGTTTCAAAAGCACATTCCTGATCCACATGAAACATTAATGTAGGTGCTCTTTTTTTCTAGGCCAACACTCAAATATAAATACAATGACTCTTCCTACCAAAGAAAATAAATATTTTTAGTTGACTGTAGTGCTTCAGCATTACAATGAAGTTAAATGAACATCACATAATGCTGACTGTTAAGACTTTTATCAATGCATACAAATAAAAGAGACCATACTTTTGAAGTATGCAATTGTCTACCTGTCTTTATTTGGAAAAAGAAAATGAAGACTGGGTAGCTGCTATGTAAAACTGTTTATTTCCAATGTAAGAGAAGCTTGGTTTTTAATGCATTAGGGAAAGATCTTGTGACCTCAGGTTAAATGGTTTGTATACTGTAAATATACAATAGTTTGTGAAACTGGAATGTGCATAAATTGGGTATAAAGGTTATTTTGGCAACAGGCACTTCCACAAGATTCCCACAAGGCTGCATTGTAATAAAAATGTAACCATGGAAACAATGCTAATGTAGGAATAATGTAATTTTAAATGAGTAAATGTGTAACCAATGGAATAAACTCCATCCAATATTGTTGGATACATAACCATATAGAGTTTGAGACATTCATTATGTTTAATGGATGACTACAATAGAAAATTATGTGTTTAAGAGGTATTTTTTGAAGAATTTTGTCTTCCTAGGTGAAAAATATTATGGGTCATTCTTGATGAGGTTGTGTGCACTGAAAAACTGCTACCAGACATTGCTTTTATAAGCAAAACATCTTATATTGACTTCTGAATATTAACATGTTTCCTTTCGACAGTCTAGGTGTGGAACTTTACTCAACAATTCTCTAAAGAATTGCTCAGAGGATGAGACTAACACAGAATAAATCTTGAATTGCCCCTACATGTACTTAGTAGTTGGTGATACGGCATATGTTCAAATTCAGCAACCAGCAGATATATATTAATATATGGAAATTAGCACAGTAAAATTCACTGTGAGATCTTATACAAGGGGAAGGTAATATTTATTTACAAAATCCTTATGCAAGTTAATTTTATGCATTCACATGTTTATAGTTGTATCCCACAAGCAAAAAAGGGTGTATGCTCACCTGGTCTCACTAGGAACATCTGTTCAAGAGGACTTGACTTTGTCAAGTCATTGCTACATCTCTGGACTTTATCTGGCAATGTCAAAGTTGGTTTTGAACAGGTCTTTTATAACTTATAGTTTTTGAGTTATAAGAATTTTGTTTACTTCAGCCTCTATAGATTGAGGCCACATTACTGCTTATTGTCATTTCCTTCCTTTGAACATATATACATATATATGTGTGTGTGTGTGTGTGTGTGTGTATATACACTTGTCTGTAGTTTGCTTTTCTGAACAGTATATATGATACACTGCAGTCTTGTTACCATCTTCATAGTGTTAGGGCACAGCATTTTTAGCTGACAAGTGCTATATGCTGTTGTCTTTCCAAGTGCAGGCTTCTTGGTCTTGATGTAACATATTTCTCAATTTTACTGCTGGTAGTAGAAACCTGGAAACACTGTCCTTTCTTATTGAAGAAGATTTTTAACATCTTTTTTCCTATTTCCCTTTTAGTGCTTACATATATTTTTGGTCACGTTAATTCCAACCTTTTTGCAAACCTCTGCACTTTCAAATATAGAATGGAATGGGAATTCCTTCTCCTGCCATGGCTAAGCTATGCCATTAAGTACAGCAGATGACATTAAATCTTATATTAAGCAGCTCTCCAAAAGGTGGGCATTGCACACTGGCATTATCAGGTCATAAGTTTTTTTTCCAGTAATGCCTGATTAAAAGGAAAAAGGTCAAATGAAGGGAAAAAAAACCCGTTCATGTTCCCATAATTTTCTGGCACCAGTTTCACAGCAGTGTTCACTCCATTAATTTCAGTTTTATTCATTCCACTTAAGTGATACAGAAAAATCAAGTCTTCAGGGTCTCTTTTGAGTGGTTTTAATTATGGACAAACTTGAGGCTCACCAGATTTAGACCATATCAGCTAGTGTATTCAGTGCAGATTCACTGGTTCACCAATTTCTTTCAGATGCTGAGAGTCTAGCAAAAATGGAAAGTGTCTGTGAAAAGTGTCTCATGGTTTTGAACTCCCATTTATCAGCAGGATAGTGTGAGGTGCCCAAGACGCAAGAGCTGTAGGAAGAAGACACCAGTGTTTGTGTACTTTTAGAATTCTCTGGCAGGGTTTGGGAGGAAACAAGGTCATTTTTAATATACTGAGAAAATCATCTAAGTAATCTGATATATGGAATATTTCATGAGTAACAATAAAGTTATTTAAAGTTTTTAAGCACTGTCAAACTGCAATTTCCTGAAATGACTGTAAATTATTGCTCTGCTTTGATCTTTTTGTACTAATATCACCATATATTTTTCTTTAAATAGTATATATAATCTTGCTTAAAGCAATTTGTACCTACCTGATAATGAAAGGACTGGATTAGAAAAGGGTTATATCAGATAAACTATGTTCCCAAACTTCTCAAGTAAACTATAAAGAAAATACCATAATTCAGTATAATGAAAATAAATCTAAATTAATCCAACCATGAACCTCTCTGTTCTACAAAATGAAAAATAAAAACAGTGAGACAACCAAATCTATGTTATGAAATAGACCTTTGTGAGGCTGAAATTGCTGGGTAAACAAATACAACAAAATAGCAAGCATAGGACTGCTTTCCAGTAAATATAATTGGAATACAAGAAAAGTTTTAAATACTACACTTTGCTATTTATTTTGAAGAATTTAAAGTACTCTAGTAGAGGCAAAATTTTCCTTGTCTTTTCTGTGGTAGTTAGACTTTTTTACATGCATCTTTCCGCCAGATTTGCTGGTGTGCCCTTGAGTGCATTGTGAAGTAATGAATGCAATACTTTCTTATTCCCCCATTGAAGTTAAATTGCCAAATTCTTGCTCATAGTAATGATACCAACCAGACCTACATATACAGCAATGAATGGTTTTGTCATTCCTAAAAGGTCGTGTTGAGTTTAAATCAGTCAAAAGCTTATTTGTTGTGAAGAATCCAGAGCAGTGCTAAGAGAAAACAGTTAAATTTAATACTGCATTTCAGATATGTCAATCTGCAATGAAAAGGTTCATGGATAAATCTAATCTTTCTGTTTAAACAGATGTTGGTTTCAGTATGCTGAGGGTTACTTTAGCCACTCTGATGAGCCAATTGCTACATAGCCTATTTGAAATGCATCATATGGAAGGGAAGAAAGAGCAGCGTGGTTCCTTCCTATCTGCTCTTTGCTTAATAACCATCCTTCTCCCTCACCCCTCAGGATACTTGGCCTCATCATGACTTAATTTGCTTTTTCCACAGATGTGACTCCATCAAATGAAATGAAATAAATCAGTTATCTCATTCACCCCATAGATTTCAAAGTGATCCTTTCAGAGTGGATTTTGGTTTTCTGTCAACAGCAACTAAAAACCTGCACATTTTCCTGTCAAATTTTCTGTGGCCTCAAGAGAAGGGATGATTAAAACTGTCTCATCATCATGGTAAGGTTATATAAATTACAAAAGAGATTATAATGTATTGAAAATCAACATTGAAAAAGAATTGGAATGACTAAAATGATCTTAATAGGTGTCGTCTGCATGTTATTTGCTGAAGCACGTATAGCATCTGCAGCACTTCAGATCACATCAGAATCACTTCAGATTGGCTCCACATTTCACAAAAATGAAGCTTATCTTCAGAACTGGCAGCTCTAGAACCAACTTTTGGGTGGTATCTTAGTTTTAGGAAATCATTATTGAAATATTTATTTTTCTGTTCTGAAACTGATTCTCTTTTTGCTAAATCTAGTAAAAATCTAAAATATTAAATATTGAGGCTCTAAACATTTATAAATGCAGAAAATAACATTTAATTCTTCAAAAGAGTGATATTTTCTTTGCCTTCTTTTTCCAAAATAAGATGTTACCATTCAGGTTAGATTGGGCTGAACTGAAAGGAGGTAGATAACACTAGAGAAATACATAGTTGTGCCTTAAAAAAAAAAATCTGTTAAATCTACTTTATAATTTGTAAAGTGATAACCATGCTCTACAAATTCAAATTAGCTGAAAATGTAGAATAGATATGCATATGACATGCACCTGCTCACATTGTCCAGCAAACTAATCTCATTTTATATAAACAGCAAGAGTTACGTCTGAAACCTTTAGGCACTTCTCTTTTCCTAGCAATCTTGGATTTGCTGTTAAAAGCATACGGAAGGAACCCTTACAGTACAGGATTTCATATCTAGCCTCTCAGTTTCAGTCTTGAGTTGCCAGTTACTCTAAAAGCCCTTTCCTGTAATGACACAGCAAACTGAACTTGGCTACCACTAAGCAGAGCACTCCCACCTGGTCGTAAGCAAGTGGAACCAGCTGGAACAAGTTGGATCAGCCTCTGCGAATCTGGCGCAGGGTCTGGCCCATCCCACAGGACATCCCCAGCCCATGCTCCAAACTTGCTGTTCATGCCCCCTACGGGATGCTAAACTAAACATAATGGACTCATTATGGAAAGAATTGCAAATAACTAATTTTACCTGGCTAAGGTGTGACTTGGAGATGCATAACTGGGGAAAGAGTTACCTGGCATGAAATTAGCGATGGAAGCCTGGCTTCTGCTCAGAGAAATGTTTACAAACATGACATCAAAGATCCTCACCATGCATACGCATCGAGCTGGATGCTTACTGCATGTACTCATGATTCTGAGCTCACTTTTGTAGAGGGGCATTCCTACTGAAAATTTACTTAATTGTAATTAGCACTTTATGCTAGTTAACAAGATTTGTAGGTGTGCAATCCTTAAAAATACATTTGCCTTCTTAACAAGAAATGTTGATTTTATATTCATGTTGGTTGTTTCTGTGTTTCTTCTTTATCTTCACCATTAGAAGTAATCTTTCACTCAGGAGCTCTCAAATGTGCGGTAACATCTTCTGGGGACATTCTGCTGCATTCTCTGCCTACCTTAGGTGTTCATCTGTAGCGCATGCTCTACATAAGGCCCCAAAAAACCATCTCCGGAGTTTTCTTTTTCGCCACTCTAAATGAGATTGACATGTACCATTTTAGATATGTTTATTTAATTCTTTCTAATCTACAATTTATGTATAAAATTAATGCAAAATGTAATTCAAGTATTGAGGGCATATATGATGATACTTGTGCTCTCAGCCATTCTTACATTCTTTGGTAGCATGTGGATTATCTTTCAGCTAGCCAGTAATATTGACTTGGTAATTATCTTGCAGTTAAAAGGATACTAGTGACAGTACAAATTAGATGGATTTTCATTATATTTATGCTTGGAGTTGGCCTGATAAATCAGAGTTAACTCCTTTTTATCATTAAAAGTTTGTAGCTATTTCCTTAGCGTTATAATCTCCACTATTTTTTTTTTTTGTGATCATTAACTTGCATTACTGTGATTTCTTTTGCTCATTGTTTCATTTCTAGGGAAAAACATAGCAGCAATTTTGTATTTTTGTAAGTTGACCCTCTTCTAGCTTCCAAGTATTTTAGGAAGGATTTTATTGAAATTCAGTTCAAAAATGAATGTAATTTACTGATGGTAATAATAACAGATCATCTGGCTTCAGTAAGGCTCGCGTGACTGAGTTTAATAAAACGTTTGATGAAATCTTGATTAGATCACACAAAGCTTGGTATTTGGGAAGCATCAAGTGTGATTTGTGCTTTTGTATCATTCTAACCCTAGTGTCTCTTGTGCTGAATGAAATAATCATCTTAAATGTATGTACACTAATGATGTGTTTGTCATGAAAACACAGTACACAATTCCCTCATCAATGTCACAGGAAAGTACAATGGATTTAATTCACTGCTGGTTGCTAAATATTTTTGTGGTGTGATGTTTTTAAAAGCCAAGATAAATTTGAAAAGCTCTTTTGTGTGCAACTTATACAGACAGCAGAGTGATAAGCAGGGTCTTGCCCTTGGTGTCCTTATTGTTCTGTGTTTTACATTTTGGAGTTGAGAAAATAATACAATACAATATATGCAAGCTTTTCATATGCAAAGTTCTATAGAATGTAAATTCTGATTTTGTCATTTACTTATCACTAGAATTTTTATGCTTTCTTTGTGAATTAATTAAATTACTTTGGCATATATATTTTATAGTCCATGATTTGTATTTTAATTAATTATTTTAATATTAATTGGATAAACATGTTATTTTTGCTAGCAGATCCTATCTGAGCTTTGAATCCTATCAGTAATATTTTAAGGTACCAACTTCTATCCAAAAATAGTTAATTACAAAATAAAACAGAATTGATAACTGTGTCAAAAACATTATGATATATTTTCAACATGGAAAGGACAAGCATGTCCTCTTGCTACAGTCTTCACTTTTTTGGTGTGTTCCTAATTTTATGCTAAAAATTTCGACTTCAAGAAGTTATATTTACTTTTTGAGTGAGTTACACTCACTCATGTGGAGGGAAAATTATCTTCAGGTTTTGAGATAATGTGGATATTTTCATACTTTCTGAGAATTTATAGAAGTGAATGAATATGACTATGAATAAAGAAAAAATGTTTTATTTAAATAAAACTATATACAACTGCTATGTATGTATCCATATTTCAAATATACATTTTTAATAGATTCTGAATCTAGCATTTCATTAAACACTATAAATCTTAGGTGTTTCTAAAATGAATATCTGGATATAATTTTCAGTCATTAATTCTGTCACAATCATGCTTCCATAGCACTATTCTTGTGCCAAGTACTATAAAAACCAAAGAATTGTTATTTTTTGGATGAGAACTCAGGAGCTGATTTAAACCTTACTTTCTTAGAGGTTGTCTAAGGTAATGTTGAATTCCTAGAACGATTAAAATTATTTGGGACAAAGATTCAAAGTAGTTTGAGAACAGTTGTTCTTGTAAGTGTGTTGTCTATCATCTACTTATCATTCTCAAGGCAGACTGTTCTTATATTTGAAGCTGAAATTAAAGATTATATGCAGAAGCAATTTCAGAAACTTTACTTTGCATATCCTGAAATGATTTCAAATGCAAAGCCTGTTTTTAAAGCACTTCCAGTGTCTCCTTAATTTTTCTAGGAGGTCTGTACCAGCTGTGGATTCTTAGGCTGCACCTGCACTAGTAGTTAAAAGGAAGGCCAGGAAACAGATGCAAGCAGTCATCAAAGCTCAATATGTTTTAATTGTAAATTCATTCTATGCCAGGTTACCCTCTTCAGATAATACCAGAGTGTGGTCTGGGGAATAACACTTCAAGGTTCATTGCCAAAAAGGAAGATGAGTAACAATGCACCAGGTTTGGCTTTCTTCACCCTACATAATGTTTAATATTAGCCTAGCAGGCTTTGCATTCCACAGATATTGAATCTATCTAGTGCTGCAGCCCATCCTATAGCACATCCCCTCATGTCATCTATGGACACTACCACAAAAGACTGCAACATAACTCACTACTCACCACTCATAACTCACTACTACTACTACTACTACTAAGTTACACTACAGTGACTTACTGAACTTCAAATACTTTAATTGGAAAACCACAGTAGCTATTTTTTACAGCAACAGGGGACAAAGGAGCCTCAGTTTTGCTAGTGGATAACACAGAACACAGATAATACCATTTCTCTTGCCCTCCAGAGCGGAGGCATGCTTCCTGGTCCAGATAATTCACTAATACCAAGGTAACGTATAGGACCTTTGATATCTTCAGTGTAGTCTCAGGATGTTTGCACAGAGTTAAGGAGAGGGTTTTTTGGACCATTTGACTTGTATATGGGATTCTTCAAAGCAAGCCAATCACTACTGCTAGATAGGGAGATTTTGGCCTCAGGAATAAAGTCAGACAAATCCTGTGAATCCACTGGGATTCTTAGAAAATGTCTCTCTGATGCATGCTGTTAGGTGACTTTACTGAGAAAATAAGATATGAAAAGGAAATACCACAGTAAAGAGGGTGTGTTTGTCTCCATTAAGATTTATAGTGAATGCTGTATTCTTTAGAAAGCCTCCTGCATACCGCCTGCAATACTGGTATGCATCTCCATTATTGTCTATGTTCATATTTCATATTCCAAGTTTCTCTTTTTATTCAACAATAACAATGTTTTCTTGCTGTGAAGTATCATAAAGTGACAAATGATTTATTTTTACAGTATTCCTAGAGTTAGAAAGGAAACTTAGAGGAAAGCTATTTTTAGGGCATTTTTGTTGCTCCGTAATTGGAGGAATTCAGCTTTCTTACTTTTTGGCACATCTGTAGAAAAATAAAAAATCTTTTAACCTATGAAATACTATCTACTAGATAGATCTACCCTCTGGGCTAATTCTGTCAATGGTATTTCCACATAGATATCTGATATGTATTACTCATTAAATTTGGGAAAGTTCCACTTATTTATCTTCCTTGACTGGAAAAAAAAAGGTTTATGTCATTGATATTGTCTTGTACATACTTCTCCGTACTTCACGTACATCTACTACATTCCTTGGTAATAAAGAAGTTAGCACAGCAAGGATCTTATTCCAAACTGTATGGAATAAAAAGCCAATTGCCACCTGTAGTGATGTAACTCCAACGTGGATCAGCATGTGTGCTGCTGTAAGAGGCACTAGCTTTGACAAAGAATGGGAAAAGAGAAAACAGAAAAGCAGTGGGGAAAAAAAGCATAGAAAAAAAGAGGGTAGTCAGAGAGTCTACCAATCTTTGTTTAAACACTACACCTAAGAGAATGAGATAGCTCAGCCTTCAACAGTTTGCATGGAAGTAAATTTATTTTTCTACTGTATTACAAGACAATATAGCTGTCCTTGTATTTATTTTCTCTATCTTTGAAACTTTCTAACAGTATTATAAGAAATTTACCTTTAAATTTATCCGAAAAGGAAATAGTGAATGATCCCACAGTCTGAAATCTCCTGTGGTTCTTATTCTCTCTGCTACTCTGACCTCCAGTTCTGAGATGATTCTGGGTCAGATATATATTGATTCTAAAGATTTATGGGTCATAAATCTATTGATTCCACTGGTTTTTAATTCTAGTCAAAATTAACAGATGTAATCTTGTTATTCTATATCATTGTAATCAGGTCTAAAGATGAAAAGTATAACTGGATTCAAGAAATCATTATGAACTGTATAATGTATACAATAAAAATAAATAATCTGGCTTTACTTGGAAAATAATTTTTATGGAAGTCTGCTTCAAGATATGTCCTTATTTCCTTTTTGTCCTACTTCTGTCTCTGTGATGTTTCAGCCTCCTTCAGATCCACTGCTGATATTTTACCTACAAAACTGATTAGAAGGTATGATTACAACAATCAGTAAGTGAACTGCTCTTCTGGCAAATACCAAATCTTGCAAATTTCTATCATCTAGCCTTGTACATGAAACTGAAAACATTAACAAGAGCTGAGACCTAAGAGCTTTTTTAAATGGTAGGTAGTTCACACAAACCAGACTACTTGGTAGTCAAAACAGACTCTAAAGAACAAACTGTTTTTTTATTACTTAGATAGCACTAATAATTTAGAAAAAAACAGCATTTTATTTCTAAACTAACCCTGAAATCATAAACATTTTCTATATTCTTGGCACTGTTGAAGTTAGTTCCTACTTCTACTTCTCCTAATCATACTCTTTTATTGCTTTAAAATCCCCTCTTCTGGGGGCAGAACATGGCTCTTATAAGTGAATATTTGTAATTTCATAGGATTTCACACAGTTGTAGTTTTCATTTAGGTTTTCATGTAGGATTGCATGATTGAGTATGAACCTTGAGTTTGTTAGGTCTCAGAGTGGTTATCATGATGTTCTGGCTTTGTTTTTCCCTTGTAACATCATTTACATCATAACTTGTGGCATTAAGAAATCAAGAATAGATCTAAGAGAAGTCAGAACATCAGAAAGACACAACTAGGACAGAGGAAAGGCAATGCAGAAGTAGCATCAAAGACAAGGTAACCTTTGAATGCAGTAACAACTATTGATTTTTATAAATGAACTTCATCCTTGCTGAAAATATCTTTCTTGATTTGTTCATTAGGCATTACCAGAGCATTGTGTTTCTATCTAAAAAAAACTATTTTGCTGTATGTTTTATGTCAATGTATGTGCAAATTTATATACACAGGGTAATAAAAAGACATGGAATATATAAAATTGTGTTTGTGTACACTTGTTTTTGCTGGATTATTAGTGTGGCCAGGTTATCATAAGAAAAAATATAATAGGCTTAGGAATAGCATTATGGCACCTCTCTATATGCCCACATTGAGACGTTAGAATTACACCAAGCAGTAAGAATTGGTTGGCCGTTACACAAGGCATAGCATTTCTTAAGAACTGTGAATGCAGAGGAAAAGAAATACAGAAAACGAGACTAAGAGTTGGTGTAGAGTTCGCTGTGCCAGCCTGCCTAAACATAAGCTGAATACAAAAGGAATTCATTTTCCCCGAGGAGATTTTATTCATGGGAGGAGGAAAAGTAAGGACTTAGAGGGGAGTTATATCATTTATGTATTCCTGCATATGCTAATAATTTTTTAATAGTAGTCTTTAAGAGCAAAGTCTATGTCTGTTGATGCATTTGCGAGTAAGCCCATTTGCTTATATCATTAACAATAATTTAAAAGATGCTTTGAGTATAGTTCTGTCCTTTTTTTGTTTTTTTTAACTAGATTTTATCACCTCATATTCTACCAGAACAGCATTTGGTAGCCATGAAAGAATCTGTGTTGAGTTCAGTAACTTACTGTGTAAGATGAAAGAATATTGTAGAGTCTTAACTACTTATAAGTTGTAGATTAAGCAGATGATATACTTGTTCTCAAAGACAAAGATGTTTTACGATATAGAAACATCAAATCTTAAGTAACTGGAAAATCTGAAATAAATTACAATGGCCAATAAAATTAGTATGAAGATATTCTAATGACATGTAATTATAAAAATAGTCTTAATATTAAAGATTCCTTTGCCACACAGACTGAAAAATGGATTTTTTTCTGTTTTGATACATAATAGAATATTTATTTCCTTTTCAATGAACTGTAAGAAAATTATACGAATCATCATGTATTTTGTTGAACAGTATTGCCTAAATATATCTGTTAGATCTGAGAGGATAATTATCTATTGTCTCCAGTTTTTCCACCTCAGAGCAGCAAGTGGAAGCTTGTCATGGATCTTACTCTTTTGTTTGCCTTGCTTTTGACATATCTTTAAAGCGGACTATGCACCTATATGACAGTGTAATATCCATAGCTATTCTCATAGTCTTATTTTTAACAGAATCACAGAATCGCAGAATGGTTAAGGTTGGAAGGGACCTCTAGAGATCCACTCCCCCCAGAGAACCCCTCTGCTTAAGCAAGGACACCCTGAGCACGGAGTACAGGATCGCACTCAGGTGGGTTTTGAAGACCTCTGGAGAAGGAGAATTCACAACCTCCCTGGGCAGCCTGTTCCATGGCTCTGTCAACCTCACAGTAAAGTAGTTCTTCCTCATACAGAGATGGAACTTCCTGTGTCGCAACTTACACTCATTACCCCTTGTCCTATCACTGGCCACCATTGAGAAGAGCTTGGCCTGTTCCTCCCTATATTACTGCTTCATGTACTTATACATATTAATCAGATCCCCTCTCAAGCTTCTCTTCTACAGAAAAAACATGCCCAACTCAGTCTCTCCTCGTACAAGAGATATTCCATTCCCTTAATTATCCTCCTAGCCCCTCTTTAGAAGCTCCACATCCCTCTTATACTGGGGAGCCCAGAACTGCACACAGTATTCGAGGTGCGGCTTCACAAGAGCTGAGCAAAGGGGCAGTATCACCTCCCTTGACTTGCTGGCAACACTCCTCCTGATGCAGGCTTGGATTCCATTGGCCTTCCTATTCTTGTTTTTTTTTCTGTCAGTAGAGTCAAATAGTGACTAAAGATTTGGATACTGAAGTTGTCAACTCAGTGATGTGCTTACATGGTAGGGAAGCTCTTTCTTCTGATAAAATGGCAGATAACTTAAGTGGCTATTGAAAATCATGGGGCCCTTTGCCCAGTGGCTATGTTATGTTTGATTTAGGCAACTGCCTTTTTTTGGCAGTTGTAGAGCAAATCAGGTAAAAATCTTTACCCTTCTTCCTCTGTGTGCCTTCAGCGAGGTTCATAGCATGTGAACTGAGTATCAGTTTCTTTGAGTAAGTCCTTTAAAAAGCTATAAACCTTCAATAGATTTAAAATTTATAGTTACTAATATCAGCATAGCAATGATACAATAAAACTGTAAGGGAATGCTGTTGAAATGAATGACTGAAAATTTCAACTATGTAAGTGTCTTGGATGGAAGTTACACCTTGGATGATGATAGTCTATTGGTCTCCCGATCTAATCCTGATCTAATCCAATCAACACAGCAATTCCTCTCAAGTTCTTCCTTCTTTCCTTCCCATGCGTCTTCTGTATATAACATATGCTTGTATATAATGGGCAAGTCCCCCACTTCTTCCACCTCTAACTTAGAAACTGGTATCATCTTAACATAGAATAGTTTTGGAAAGATCATAGTTTTGCATTTCCAGTTTTGGCAATCTCTAAATTTCTTTTCTGTCTTGTTTTTTTTCCACTCTTCTCTAGTGCAGATGAATCAGACTGGAACTGTGTTCTAGAGTATTGGGAATACTTATAGGCTTGAAATATACATAAGGAATGGGCAATCATGTGGACCCTTCCACATTTAGTATTACATCAAAAAGGATGTTAAGAAAATCACTTAGGAATTATATCTCAGTGGATATCGTTGGTGATGTAGGCAGGCCTAAACCTATTTGAGAGATTTATTTGTAATTGCAACCCACAGAACCAAATAATCCAGGTTACTTTATTCTCCAGTGCATTATAAAATCCCTACTGCCTTAGTCCTGTAAGAAATTTTCTTTTTGCTACCAGCAGAGCCAACATTAAAATTATTCATTTAACAGGAGAAATAAGGGGGAAGAAAAAAAAACTGATCTATCAATGTGCAGTGACTTTTAGCCTTCTCCTGCTATATCATATGAGAAATGATGTGTGTATTCATGCAAATGTGCATGTGCAGGGTGGAGAAAGGACGGGGATAGAGAAAATGGATACTCTTTGAGATTGAGAGATCCCTTTCCACAACAAATTTGTGATAAGTAAATTCTCTTTAAACTCTTTTAAGTGATAAGCATATTCTCTTTAAACTTTACTTTGTAACTCTGCACAAAATCCTTTTGTCATAAACTGTGGACCAGATCTGGGACTCGGATTGGATCCAGCTGCACCCAGACTCTTCTCAGAAGGAGCTTGGAAAGCAAGGGGGTTCAGTCTGAACCTCGTAACTCAAGAGGAGGGTATCCAAGATAATTCTGTATTATCTTAACCCTCCAAGCAGTAAATAATAAGTGACTTTGCCATAGAATCTCATGAAATCATTGTCCATAGCAATAAACCCTATTATTCTTTCGTACAAGTGAAGAGCATTTTGTTACTCACCCCCCTCACCTCCACTTGTTCTGGGACATGGTGTTCTGGGACACCAGAAATGTTTATCTTTTGGAACAAAGGTGACACAAACCAGGGCACCCTCTGGGGCACCCTTCTTGCAATATGGTTATAAGATCCACTAGAAGCTATTGTTTTGTGCATATATCCATGATTTGCATCCCTAGGATGAGCAGCTTTAGGCAAACAAACTCACTGAGAGTAAGGACATGAAGTAGATGTATAATTCTGGGACATGAGAGAAAACAGCAAATCAAAAGTTGGTCCCTCCTACAGCACCGCCCCGCACTGGTTTGTAACATGGTCACATGCATTACTATCAGGGACAGTAACTAGTTCAGGAACCATTTGTTGAATTTAATGTATTAATTAAAATTTATATGAATCTCTGCACATACAGTTTTCTTCTTGAAACAAGAATATGAGAACTCAAGGACTACCAATCTCGATCCAGTTATGGTCCAACCTTATCCTATTTTCAGCAGTGGATGGCTAGGTAAGAATATGAGAACAGCACAGAGTTTGATCTCTCAGTTTCCAAAATTCATGATTCGGGGACTTCCTGAATTAGAGATGGCCTCCTGTATTAAACAGCCTTTGATAGATTTCTAGATTAGTATTTTCTGTCTCTTTTCAACTCATATAAACTTTCAGTTTCTACAACACTCTGTGACAAAGACTTACCTAATTACCGAAATGTGAGCAAGGGCTGTTGTTTAGTACTCTGATCAACTAGAAAAAAAAAAAAAAAAAGAGAGAGAAATGAGTTACTAAAAATAAACTGAAACTAAACTGAAAATAAACAATATTGCTGCCACAGGACTTGGAACCTGTAGTTTTCTTTGATTCTCTGGCATACCAAAAACCCCAAATGTACCTTCTGGTGCAAAAAGAACACATAAGAAACACACATTTTAGATTGAGGCCTAAAGCAAAAGTATTCTGCCTTCCCTACCCACAAAATTTCAGACAGAATGAGAGCCAAAAGATAGAGAAATAAAATCTTTACATAAGGTAGAGAGAAATAAAATAAGAGGTGATTGTGCAGGTCTAGAATGTTTTTCTTCTAAATATATTTTTGCATATAATACTATGTCGGAGAGCCATTTCTGATAAAAAAGAGAGAGAGAGAGAGACCCTCAAGTGGAGAGAGGTTTTAAATTTTAAGAGTGTATAGAAATCTGAAGCAAATAATTATGTATAGGTATAGCATATAACATAAGAGTGCAAAATTTACTGTCTGGAAAGAAAAAACAAAAGTATAAAATGTGACCTAAGAGCTGTGAAGTGAGACCAGCTTCCTAAGAGTTATCTGCTTGATGAGCCACAGAAGAATCTGTGTAAATATGTCATACATTGCCACACTCTCCTAGTTTTCAGTGTTACATAGGTCCTTGTCAGAAGCCAATATAACTGTTATCAAACACAGTGATTAGCCAGAGAGTGTCTTGATGTGGATGGGAAGAGCTTGCAGATCAAGAGATAGCAAAAGAGGCTGATCAAATGGACTAGCATAAGGAGTGATGAAGCAAGGAGCACCAAGATGTAGCTGAAAGAGAAAGGAGCCAGGAGGAGAGACTAGCAGAGACTGCAGAGTCAGAAGAAGAAAGAGAGGCTATTAGAGTGAAAACTGGTCAGACCTCAGCAAAAGTCACTGACACTCCTGAACCATGCCTGAGGGAGAAGACAGCTAGCTATCCAAGCAATACAAGTTACAGTTAGCGTGAAGGAATTTATACGGGCCAGGGAAGAAGCAGGAATATCCTATTATTCCATACCATTCCATGTCTTTCCCTTGTTAAATATTTAATTATTTATGTTAAACCTACTGCTGAATGTTTAGGAATGAGAAGAAATGAATGTCAGAAACCACAGGTAATGTTTGTGGATAGCAGCTCAAACCATTGTTTTATCAGTGATCCCTTTACTGTTTAGCCCAGTCCTTGTTGCAGTCGATGACATCTCCACAGAAGAGTTGCAACATGGATTTCTCTTTGGGATAGAATATCATCATGACTCCCATCTTTAACCACACTTTATTTTTTTTTTCTTTTTCATTTCTGTAGCACTGGCTCTAATGAGCTTGAAGACCTCACTGTATTCTCTCCATTATATATAACTAATGTCAGGGCATCCATGCACATAGCAGATTGTTACCCAGTGATATAAACAGTTCCTGTTAACACTGAGGACTTCTGTGTCACACAGAATTATTTCTAAGGGTTACACAGAACTAAGCAAGGAAGCTCTGACCTGTGGATCAATAAGAAACTTACATTTCCAGCAATGTGAAGCTTTTAATCTTGATGAACAAAACTATGGCCTCTCATTTATGTCAAAATAGAAGGTCATACATGCTTTCAGAGAAAAAGATTGACAACTTTCCTAAATACTTACATCCCTCATCCTCACAATTTTTAATGAGCAAGAAATGTACAAAAGGAAGTCCTTTAGACTGAAAAATAAAATAAAACTTAAATAAAAAGAGAGCAGATATGTGACTGGAAATGAGATTTTCTGTACTTTAACAAAGCTTATACTAACAGAAATATTGTATCCAAGTGCTATTTAAGAGCAGTGACAATTAAACTCCTCTTTTGCTTCTTCTAGGAACTAAATTTTAATACATCGGAAATCCCATCAATCTCTAGAATAAAATAATAATAATAATATCATATTTTGCTCATATTTTATCTTGTAGTATCAACATGAAAGTTGGTAGAATATTCTGGCCATTAACTGAAGTCACTGACAAACACAGAAGGAATTAAAGGCATTCAGATACAGCACCATCAGCATATGCCATACATATTCCCACTTCCCTATGTGCACAGCTCAAATATACAGCAACTATACAAACTCATGACAGAGGGTAGTAGATTCTATGACATACAAAAAATAGTATTTAGCTTTTCTGTCTTTTGGGGAAAGAAAAAGCACAGCATTTTTAAATAAACATTCACTGACCATAAAGACGACAGATTGAAAAATGAGCAGTTTTCCGTGGAAGAGAGGATTGCAGGGACTAGAATACTAAAGGCAGCAGACTCACAGCCTACATCTTATGCAGGGCTGGAGAAACTGCTGCTAGGAAAAGAGAGAAGATAGTCAGACACAGAAGTACTAGAGAGAATTTATTAGGCAAAATACAAGCTTTGTGAAGCTTGGAAAGTTGGCTGAAATATTTTGGCATGGCAGATTCAAGCAGAACAAGAGAAAAAGCTCATCTGTAGGTGGCTAGTACAGCACTGAAGCAAGTTACACAGATGATCAATTTTAGTTAGCATAATCATCAAGGAAATCAGTTACTTCTTTTGATTAAGCAGTGTACTCTAGGTTACTGCTGCAACCATTAAAAAAAATTCTCTCAGATCCAGCTTGTATACAGGGGATCATTTTCATCACAAACTGTTCTTTTCAGTGTTATACTCTTATGGTTTTCAGTATCACTAAACTCTCTTTGAGTGTTTGGCTTACCAGACTGCCATTGTTTGACAGCTCAGAGCAGGCATTAATAACTAGATACACTAGAACATAAATCCATTCCCAGCAGTCTCCCTGACCCATGTCCTGAACAATGCCCACTTTTAGGAGGAATAGTCACTGTTACTTCTCTTGTCAGGCTGTAAAGGATTGTTGCTGCCATTTTTTAATTGTTTTTAGCTCTTCAACTTTAGGTCAGCTTTTTGACTAAGGAAACACCACATTGCTTTCAAGTTTCAAGTTTTGCTTGAGCAAGAGCAAAAGGACAAAACATTATCATATCCTGTGATATATATTCTTCTAGAGTTTTCACTTGTGGAGTAGACCAAGTTTCTCTTACAACACAAGAGAGCTTGTCCAGAACACCATGTTGATGAGGAAAGAGCAGCTAGAAGTGCAACAACTGAGATATTAGTTTTTAAATTTATAGTGATTTTGAGTAAATTGTTAGGGAAATGCATAGATTAAATACTTAGTCAAAGCTAATCTGCAATCCTCTTCTAGGCCACATGCCCTGATTTGCTTTCCATGGAACAAAACAATAAAAGAATGGAACAGAATGGTGATAGAGCACATCATTACATGCTCAAGTTTCCTTCTGATGTGGAGCAAGAGCTACTGAGGGCCTAAGAGCTTTGGAGCACTCTTGGGCCCAGCAATTCAGACATCCTTTACTGGGAGTTATCTCGAAGAGTCATTATGATCATAAAATCCTAGAATGCTTAAGGCTGGAAGGGTCCTCACAGGTCCTTTAGTCCAACTACCCTGCACACGCAGGGTCACCTAGAGCACGTGGCACAGGGCTGCATCCAAGTGGGTTTTAAAGACTTCCCAAGAAGGAGACTCCACAACCTCTCTGGGCAGCCTGTTCCAGGGCTCTGTCACCCTCACAGTCAAGAAATGTTTCCTT
>JAUBOD010000216.1:157575-173781 GCA_032353885.1 Nothura maculosa | reverse complement strand
AATGAATACGTTGAACAGGATGGGACCGAGGACTGACCCCTGGGGGACACCGCTAAGTACAGGTCTCCAACTAGACTGCATGCCACTGACTACCACTCTCTGTGCCCTGCCATCGAGCCAATTCCTAATCCACCTCTGTGTCCACTCATCTATCCCACACCTTTGTAGCTTGCCGAGGAGAATGCTGTGAGGGACAGTCTCAAAAGCCTTGCTAAAGTCCAGATAGACAACATCCACTGCTCTGCTCTCATCTATCCAGCTAGTCACTCCTTCATAGAAGGTGATCAGGTTAGTCAAGCAGGATTTCCCCTTCATGAATCCATGCTGGCTACTCCTGAGCACCTTCTTCTCCTCCTCACCTAAGCACATGCATATTACCCTAGCAAGAGGAGCCAAGCTCGCAGAGGAATTTGGGTTTCCAACTGAGTCAATAAAAAGCAATACAAAATATAAGAAAGACAGATAGAGATGTGTCTGTATTCCCTATTTTTGATACACACTATAAAGACAAGGATTTTGAGAGAAGACAGTTCTCTGTACAGGTGGATCAATATTTAATCAATATCATCTAGCAGTAATGGGAAACAGTAGCAGATCATCTGTGAAAAATTAACAAATTGGTCATTCAGATGGACTATAGGTTGTAGGCAAACAAAATCATTTTCCAATCTTTGCCTTATCAGTCAAAGAAGGGAAAAAAAAAACCCAGAATATCAAGGGAGTGTATTTTTTATTCTGTTATTTTTAGAAAAGATACAGAGGAAATATCACTTGTATCAGTTTCATTTCACTAGCAGTTCCACAGCTGTCTAAAAATCCTTTGTAATAAAAGCAACTCTGCCAACATTTTCATACAGTCATGGTGTACTTCCAGAATTATTACATTCTTATTGTGGAATACATTGCAAAGAGAGAGTATGGGAAATAAAATGCATACTTATTGTTAACAGAAACTGTTTAGTGCCCTTGGGAGATCATATGTCTGTAAATTTTTTGATATTAGAAGTACATTAATTAAAATTTCATAGGTAATGGAATTAAGTAATAAGAATTATTACTTAATGTTATCTCCTTAAAAACATAATGCATTTTTATATAAAGCAGAATGTTTGATCAGTTATGAGGACAGGAAAGACTATGTATTGGCATTTTGAGATAAACCACACATCATTTTTTTCTACTCAGCTCACAGGTTCACAAAGAAGTTTTTTTCAATGAATATTCTCACAGTATTAGACTATAGAAAAGATATCTGAAAAAGTGATGACAGACATGCCAGCAGATTCAAATCTACTGCAGTGAATTCCATATTTAAACATAGCACCAGGAGTTCACTTTGAAGCAGATAAGTACTTCTGAGGGTGGGATGATACTTCCATCAGTCTATCTGTGCACTGCTGACATATGGAGTATGTCTGCCATCCTCTAAAAAAAAAAAAAGCAAATCTATTAGCTTTTTATTTATATATTATTTTCCTACAATATTTCATTAGGAGGTAGAATTGTCTGTGTCAAATCAGCAATAATTTTTCACAGTAATGCCTCTTGATTGTTATTTAAGTATATATTTATCACTCTTTCTTATAGCAAACACAACAGGCCGGGCCTTGACTTAACTATAGCTCAAATTAACTTACAAACAATAAATTGTTGAAGTTGCAATATCTCTCTTTTCAGTGTGAGAAAGTTTTTAAATAGCAGCCCATCAAGCCAAAAAATCAAATATTAGCAAGATTTGGAACTCTTTAACCCTTTGTCTATTCCTAAACATCTGTAAGTCATAAACATGCAAAGTCATAAATAAAGTGTTCACGTCTCATATCATCATTTGGCAGCAGATTCTGTGAGTTTTTTAAAATATCCTGTTTCTAAATAATTTATGACATTTTTCAGAACGGTCCTTTTCTACTCTCATTTTCTACACCTATCAATTGACCACTATAATAAAAGGCATTTTCTCTTATTATATTCTGCCAAGAAAATGGGGGGAAAAAAGCTAGTAGCAGATCATCAGAAGAATAGAAGTCAGAAATACTTTGTCATTCCATCTGAGAGCAGATGAATAAAAAGTCAGAAAAGTAAGTCAGTAATATTGCCCAACTATGAATTATGCTAACCATGACATTATTTAAAATTAGTTAATGTACCTTTACCATTGCCTCTGGGAAATTTAAACTAGTCATTTATCCTTTTGGTATTGTATATCTGTGAATAAAATATCTCTTAAGCTCCCACCATGAGCCAGTGAAATTTGGTGCAGTTTCTCAGTTTCTGCCTCTTTTCGTGAGTCTGAATTCTAGAGTAATAAAAGCATTTCTGAGATTTTTTTTTTTTTACATCCAGAATGTCATGGATTCTTTACTCCCTTCCCCCCCCCATTTTTTTGTAATTACTGCTTTAAAATACTTATGTTTTTATGCTAGGTTTAGTAGAGAGGTGAAAGAGATGGTAAATCAAAGTAAAGAACAAGGCACATACATTTATTACTGAAAAAAGTTCTCAAATCCATTCTAGTGTACAGGAAGTCATGTTTCATCAAATCTTAGAAGTTTAGAAAGTACTTATTATTCTGCTGACAGGAAGCTAGTCTATCAGAATTGATGAACTTCTACAGAGTACTTGATATTTTCTAGACTATATATGCAGAAAACCTCGCATGTTGGATTTACTGCTCATTTACAAATCTGCAAGGTGGTATGTGAATAGGAGGTCTGACATTTTGAGTGTTGAGTCTACTGTTCACTAACAGCTGGTGGCCTGGTTGTAAACCAAATTATATAAAACTAAACTAATCCAGCATCAAGAAAAACATTGATTAACTTGTAAGTAGTGTAGTCCTTCTGTTCTCGTTTACTTGAGTCTGGATAAAATGTGAGTGGGAAAATGGGCTAGCTTCCTACAGGAGATATGCCCTAAATCTCTAAAGAATTTAAGATAAGCATTTCATATTATTGTATAGCAAGTGCATAGAGACTATTGATTAGTGGCTGTAACAACAAGAGCCATAATGTCTCCTGACAACTCTCTGAAAGTATTTACTGCACTGACAAAATAAAACTATGCTGAGAAAGTAGTTGTTCTCAACATAAGTGAAAGACATATCTTAAGATAAGGTATTCATTGCCTCTAAGCAAAGTATGAAAAAATGCTTTAAAGCAATTATTATTTGGTGAGGTAAATTGATAATTGTGAAAATATTATTTTATGGCTTTTTAAAAAGTGATCTGAACCTCCTGAGATTGCCTTGAGTTCTAATGTCCTTTAAAAGTTGCAGAATATTATTTTCCACTGATGAGGTAAATATATCACAAAATTACAGAATCAGGGTTCAGGTTAACTTGATGTCAACCTGAACTCCCAGATCCCTCTTCATGGAGCTGCTTTCCAGCAGGTCAGTCCGTGGTGTCTGAGGTTGTCCTCCCCAGGTGCCGGACCCTGCACTTGTCCTTGTTGAACCTCATGAGGTTCCTCTCTGCCCAGCTCTCCAGCCTGTCCAGGTCCCTCTGAATGGCAGCACAGCTCCAGAGTATTGGCCACTCCACCCAGCCTGGTATTGTCTGCAAACTTGCTCGATATATGTGGAGATCTTTTAGTTAAATGTGATCATAGTCAAACTTAATCCACCTTAGCATCATATCATTAGCCACATTATACACAAAAAAATAAGTATTTTAAGACCAAACTTCTTTTTTTTTCCAGAACTTCTCAGTCATAAAGTATATTGAGGAGCCATAATAAAAATGCAAATTTTAAGTGAAACAACTAAATATTAAGAAAATGCCCTTCACTTTGTTTCCTCCTGAAAATAAATATTTCTTATTCAAAAAGAAAATCTAATATCCTTTTCTCTTTAAAAAGAAGACATTACATTGTGTTGGGCAGAAAAGGAAGCAGAATATAAAATAATATTTTATTCTCTTATACCTATGCTACTTCCCATTAGTGTCAGTGGAAAAAAATGCAAGTATAATGAGTGGAGAATAAATCCTATCATGACCAATTTAAAAACATTATTTTGAGCTAATGTAGTCTAGATAGAGAAAATCATCCTGGCAGCCTTTCAAAAGTCCATGAAACTGTTGCTATACTACTCCTGTTAGGTTTCAATTGCTTGGCATGCCTTTTTACAGCGCTTAACTTACTGTAGTGTTCATAGTGAAAGTGACAGGAACTCTCTAGACTGAAATTCCTTTCTCCAGGGCAGAAGCAACATCAACACTGTCAAAACAAGTACTATATTTTTTACCAGTTTGATCTGAAATGTAGATAGACCACAACTCCTTGAGAGGTATAAGGTAACATTGACACTGTGGATAGTTCTGAGAAGTAGGTGAGGACCACTATAAATTCATTTAAACCAAACTAGAAAAATTACTACCAAAAAATGTGGTATATACAAAAGGCCAAAAAAAAAAAAAAAAGTAAACTCTGGTGTTTATAGAAGAAATATTCTTTAATATACTTTTTCATATCAACATTAAATTTGTTTTAAAATTTAAAAAAAAAACTGTATTTCATCTGGCCTTTTCCTTCCCTAGAATATAGTTATTATCTTTTTACTGTTTGAAAACATGTTTATTAAACAATAAATTAGCACTGTTTGCAGAATCACAGAACACTTAGGGTTGAAAGGGCCCCCTGTGATTATCTAGTTCAAGCCCTCTTCTCAAGCAGGGTTACCTTGAGCATGTTTGGATGGAAGTTCCTGTGTTCCAGTTCATGCCCACTGTCCCTCATCCTGGCACTGGGCACCACTGAAAAGAGTCTGGCCCCATTCTCTCTATACCCTCTCTTTAAATACTTAAATGCATTGCTAAGATTCCCCTGCAGTCTTTTCTTCTGAACAGAAGAAAGCTCTCTCAGCCCTTTCTCACAACAGATGCTCCAGTTCATATTTGTAGTCCTGTTCATTACTTCTCTGCTTGAAAACATGTCTAAGTAGGAAATAGACATAATTCATTGTATATGTAGATTATTTCCATCTTTTTCCATCGACAGGAAAGAACAGAAAATAGTTATTTTTTTAAAAGAGAGAGTTTATATGTACCCCTCACAGATCATTAAAAATTTGGAAGCATTGCTAATTCTGTACATTAGAAAATACATGGACGTGAGACAAATGCAGTGCAATGTACACAGAATTCTGTGATTTTTTCTTGTTGCAGTATGTCCCTGATATCAAACTACAGAGGCAAACATTTTAGAGGACATGTAGTCATACTCTCAGCACATGGTCACATAGCAGGGAGTCCTACATATCTTGCCTTTATGTTTCCCTTAGAAAATTTCCAATATGCTTCTGTTTTAATTTTCACTAGCCATCAGAAGGCTGCCAGAAAATAAAAGGAATAAAAGGCATCCAGTAGAGGTTCTACATAATTTCTATGGAATTAGAAAGCATAGAGAACTATCTTATAGTTTATACAGCTCTATGCTTTCTCTTGTGTTTCCACTACTTTGGGACTGGATGGGACAGTGAAAAGGTTAAGTACCAAGCAGATCATCAATGACATAGTAATAAATAAATTATGAGTTCCATGCCTACAGTTCACTGCTCAGCCTTTTGCTTCTGGAAATTTTTGTTATGCAAATACAAATATACAAGTAGAATCAAAATGCAGGTTGCTTCTGATTAAAACAAAATAGTCTAAATACAACTGAACTTTTGTGTTCTTTTGAATAGAAATTAAATTTATATAGCAGCACTCAAGTTACAAGCTGCTGAAAGGCTCCACCCTAGGTAATGTATTAGACTGTTTCAAAGAACAAGAAATAACATGATTTGATTTAAGGAGCTAATCAAGAGTTCATGTACCAAAATTTCAATCACATTCATAGGAATTCCATCCAAGCATTTTTTTGATTTCACAGCTTAAAAACATCACAAGACATGATGGGAACTTTCTCTATGAGATTTGTATTACCTAAACAGGAGACCACCAATGAAGACTCGTTCTTGTCATGATTGGAGAAGTCTTTTGTGAACTGAGATTCTTACTCATGAATATTAATTTGCATTGCAATGGAAAGCATCTGGCTTATATCTGAAATAATAATTATCTTCTAACACATTTATGAGTTTTCCCGTCATTAATTCTTATCTGGGAAATATTCACTGTTATGGTAGGGTAGTTTTAGAACAAACACCTGGTTTTTACAACTCTTATCAGAACTTTGCAAGGTTTCAGGCAGGGAACAGCTTAAATTTAATTAGATGTAAAGCTTAACCCTTTGGGGCTTCCTTTGGAGTGTCTCAACGATACCCTTTCTAGTAGCCTTGAAGGGTATTTTTTTTTTCTTTTACTTCATATATATTGTTCTCCCTCAATGACTCATATCTCACAAGCTACTATTACTTTCTACAAACCAAAAGTAGTAGAAAGTGAAGTACAGAATGGGAGTCACTGAAGGACCTGAAAGATTAAAATCTTTTTTTCCCACTATTCAGATATTTTCCTGATTCTTATCTTTTTAAATGGAAAAACAGAATGCATTTACAGCCTTTGCTTTCCGTTGTGGTCAAACCTCTATACATTTCATTGTATCCTTGTTAATAATCTCTTTTAAAGAAATTTTGAAATGTATTGCTATTTATTTTTTTTCAGATGGCTCACAATACCTGGCAGCAAGTATTAAACATATCTAGACTACAACCCTTAAGTTAATAAAAAAATACTATGTGAAAAATGAAAAATAATTATTCTATGAGCAAAGTATAATGTGAAAAAGTTTTTTACCAACTCATAAAAAATACAATACAGAAGACAAATTCATTTTGAAAGTGGAGTAGCAACAATTTGAAGCTGATGATATTTTCTGTATTTCAGCCACCTTATAAAATAATGCAACTTCAGTTAAAGAATCCTTGACTAAAAAAATGCAGAACATACTGAAGTGATACAGCATACATTTATTCCACATATTTATTACAGAAGAAAACATGTATTATCCTTCATTCAATAAAAAAAGAATATTGAGGCTTTGAAATCAAATACTGAATGTCAGAATTACATTCTAGACATAAAATAAAATAAAATAAAATAAAATAAAATAAAATAAAATAAAATAAAATGGAAAGGCTGGAAAGCAGCTTTATTGTAACTCAGGTTAAGTCATCTTAATCCCAAAACCTGCTTTTGCCAACAACTCTGTGTTGTGCTACAGAGATCCCTCTGAGCATTGAGAGAGATTTTGTGTATTTATTTTTGATTAACTCAATCTATTTATGATTTCAAGTTAAGTTTCATTAATTTTCTTTAAAAAAATGTAGGCTCAATCTATCTCAAAATTTCTAGTTTGACATTTTAGGGACTGTATATTGTTCTATATAGTTCTATGTATTCTATACTTGTAAGTAAAGAAACAAGCGAAAAAGACATGTTTCTCTATTGGTACATCTAACATACTATCAGTAGATTAAAAAAAAAAGGAATCAAACTAAAAAACTAATAACAAGCTGTTATTTCATTTCTTTTTATAAATATATATTTACATTAAAACAAGAGCTTCTCAAATCAAGATCCTTCTGAGCAGTCAAGCTCCATAGAGTAAAATACCAATAAATAAATAAATAAATAAATATAAATCCACACACTCTAGAAGCTCTGAAATAACACCAGAAATTGCATAAAGTGTTACCATCAGAAATTTGTTAACAGGATCCAGATTAGACCCACAAAGTCCTCACCAAAGCTCAACTTGCACAGGCTACCAGTAGCTGAGCTAACTAAATTAAATCTTGTTCATCTCAGTTTATAAACAAATCAGTGTTGCAAATATTCTATAGAGGGAGACCTGAACTATTCAGATGAACTGGCTCTTTAAAAGTCGTATTTCATACAAATTAACATGTAAAAGAGTAGAACACAAGCAGCAGACACTGATCTCTATGTGGTACATTTTAGGGATGAGAAAGCAATAAATAAACAATAAATATGCCTATGTCACCAATGCTTATCAAGAAAGACTATAGTAGCAACTGGAAGGGTGGACAAAGACACCAAAAAGACTGTCTCTTCAGAGTGACAAAACTACAGATTCAGAGAACTGGCTGCCCAAGGGTCTTGGCAAGGGTCTTGCTTAGCTCTATTTGTGTGAAATCTTTATAAATTATAAAAAAGCTAGTATTATCAAGGAAGTACAGATCGCCAGAAATGTATTTTAACACTTAAAATGCTGTCATTACATTATCATTAGTAAATGGATAAATATTACGGATCAAAATCTTTCTTTTCTAAAATGATGAGGGATTTGGGGTATCACAGTAAGCTAATTTTATCCTTCTTTGTGAATAAATGTGAATGTTACCCAATGTTTTCCTAGTTAACGCAATAAACTTATTGTGTTTATATTTTTAATGTACAGAATCTTAGTTAATGAGAGACGATGAGCAGATCTCCATTTCCACTTTAGTTATTGCTTTTGAAAAGTTTTTTGAAAAAACAGTTTTTTACTATTGGATTTTTATAGGAAGGACAGATAACAAAAGGCTAAGTGGTTTGTGTCAAACACTTCCTCACCACTCTCTCAACACAGGTCAGCACAGTGACATTCAGCTGCACATAACTGAAGTCGCATATCAACAGAAGAAAACAACATCTTCCAGTGCACAATCACTGAAATTATAAACTTTGATTAAACAGATCCACTCAAATTGTCCATAAAATGTCTTTTGTTTTTGATCAGATTGTATTTGTCTTTTTTTTTCCTTTCAATTTTGTCATAATAGTATAGTATAGAAACAAAGTTTTCCTTTGTTCACAACCATCAGATGGGTGGGATTTACAAAAGCAGAGTGTTGACCCAGCTGTCTCTGTTCATGTCAATGTGAACCTTACCTCTGACTTTAGTGGACTTTATATATTTTGTTTCTTGGAAGATATTTCAAAAAGACAGGTGTCTGTGTTGAAAATGAAGTTGAAAAGAATGAATTTAACCAGGTCTAGGCATTTTAGGACAGACCAAAGTAAGAACTGACAGATATTTGTAATAGTGAGAAGTAGTACACATTCCTTGTGCCAAGAAATTGCACTACAAAGTGTGGTCTATTGGATAGTACAGTGATTCCTTGACCTAGTTTATGTATAAACTTGCCAGAGACTCTGCAAGTGATTAAGAGGTCTTCTGTGACTATTTCTATGTCCATCTTTTATCTTCACCATTTAAAGAATAACTAAAAAACAACACAGTGTAGCTTCAATCTCACTTTTATCATTGTAGGTACCACTGTAATGCAATAAAATGTCAAAAAAATTAGAGATGTTCAAAGATCAGTGGAGAAACTAACGAAAAAAGAAAATTGAGAAATTGTAGCTATTTTTCTCAACTGTAAACCTTATTGTTTTCAATAGAGAAAAAATACCTTAGCAGGTAAATTGAGTTACAGTTGGTGAGGAATCTGTTGTGTTTGCAAAAAACACAGTTTTTTCAAAATTGAATTTTTTGTAAGATTTAATTTTGGGGAAAAAGTCACTTTTTATCTGAAAATGAAATTAGGTATTATATCTTCAGCAACTTCAATCTATATTTGGATAATTTTTTATTGCTGAAGTGGTCCAAATGTGCCATTCAGAAAGAGTTTTAAAACAGCAAATGATTGTTTTCAAACTCTTTACAAATTCTTTCAACTTTACAAATATGAGGTTCCAATTGTGATTGTGGACTATTCTCCCTGACAATCTACATGTACAAGAGCAGTATGGTGCTTTATGCAGACCCTGCGTTCCTGGAAGCAAGGAGACATAGAGTCAAGTCTCTTCTCAGACTGATTTGAATTAAATTAGCAAGAAAAAATTGTATTGCAAGTTAGATTTAGCTCAAGCTTGTCCTAGGACTATTATGTCCTTGGTCCAGGTCTTTTCTATTAATTTCTCCATTTATATTTTCCATTATTTTTAAATCACTGGTTTCATTCTAAAAAAATAACTTTTTTCCATGACTTTATGAAATATCTGGCTTATTTTTAACAAAGAAGCATATTTTTCTGTCTTAAATGTGCATTGGAATAGATCTGTCATGTTATGTCAAAAACAATCACAATATATTTTGAGTTGAAAAGAAAATGATATAACATTACGAAATTTCTTGGTAATATTTACAAAGAGGATACAACCATGATTGCATAAATCTTGCAGGTTGGATATTAATCTCAATCACAGATGTTTAAAATCAGTTTATTTGTCTTGAAAGAATATGTATTAATCAGATTATACTTCTCAGATTTATCCTCATCAGAGTTACTGCATTATATTTCTTGATTCTTACTGTAAACCTCAAAGAACTTGTTTATCCTTTAAATTGCTTGAGAATTTTCATAACCCTTAGGAATCAAGAATGTATCATCAGGAAACAAACTATTTCAGAAACGTCAGAATGTGCATAGTATGACTTCTAAAAAGATACTAAAACAAACAAAGTTAGCTGTATGAATGATGGTGAATGAAGAAGAGAGTCATGTAGAGAAGAGGTACTGCACTGAGATTTTATACAATTTAGTCATCTTTTCTTTAGGTTTTTCTGCAAAAAAAATGACAAGATAAGATAAGTAATAGGAATGAGATTAAATAAACAGAAATTCTCCATTGAAAGACATTTTTTCAGGTCGGAATCACTATTGTATGACTATGGGATGATACAGTACCTACATTTAAGAAATAAGGAATGAGCAATTTGATCTCTGCACTATGTAAGATATTATGTAACGTATTACAAAGCAAAGTATTACATAGCATAAGATAAATACAAAAATAGCATAAAATTTAATGCTGATTTAATAAAAATATCATGACTCATGGGAATGAGTTGGCAGTTTTCTATGAACAAGTTACTAGATTTCTAGAAAGAAAATTTGTGAGGGTCATGGTAAACTGGAAATGGTAAACTGGAAAAGTTCTGTCAAATATTCTGCTTGGAATAATAATCATGTTAGCAAATTAGATTGGATAGATTCAACGCCACACCCAATATTCATCCATGCTAAAGAGTAATTAGAGCGAATGCAGTTACAGGATCTAAAGTTTCGATGACTTTGGCACTAACTACTTAAAATATAGACTTTTTTTTCCAAATGTATTAATTCCTAACTTAAACTCTCCATACAGATACATTTTTACACATGGCACTCCCCCTGAAACTGAGCCTGAGCAAGGGTTTATGGTGATGATTCTGTACTAGAATGTATATCAGCTTTGCCAAGAATAGTTTTTGCAATGAATATGTTTATTTTACAAATGGTTTCATGCATGCTGTGTTATGACAGAAGCATGTGGTTAAAATCTCCTACTAAGGAATACCCCTAAGCTAGAAGGCCTCCAGGATACCTGATGAATTTGTGGCCAGTGATGTCCTGTTGCTTTATTTGGCTCTTGCTGGTACCCATTTCACTACTGACTGGACAAATGCCATTCAGCAATAAAATACCCTAGCCTGGAGGATATGACACAGATGGGTCTGGTCAGATGGGTCTGTTAAGGATAAGGAATCAAATTCATGACCTTTTTTTATGGATAATGATATTGTATGTTATCCTTTTCACAGAACAGCTGCTCCCTGTTTGATTTTACACTTAATTTATGTATCATTTTAATGTGTTTGTTTTTACCTGAGACTTATTATCATCATAGTTAAATAGGAAATGATAAGTCAGTGTACTCAAGCCAAAAATAATACTTTATGTCATCATTTTGCTGCATCAAATATAAAAATATTCTTTTTCTTTCTTTTTAGGACAAATATTACCTTTTAGTACAATTGACTAATTAGTAATAAGATGAGTATTAAGATGACTATACTAAGATTCATAAATGTATATTTTTGGATGATTTCATCTGAAATAATTATTAATCCTACCAGACTGCCAAAATGTTCAGCAGTTGCAATTAATAGATTACCATGTAATGTGACAGTAAAAAGTGATATACTGGGCTGATTCTCCTTTCAAAGTGCTAGCAGCCAAGACATACTCCATCAAAGTCAGTCATTTGATCTAAGTGAAAGGAGAATAAATTCACAGCTGTGTTATCATAGGCCTTATCTGTACTTTGAAATTGAAGAATAGTAGTAATGTAGTAATGTAGTAAATGACTAAACTCAGGGACATCTTTCTCAGAAAGCAGTTATTTTTGTTTGCATTTACAATATCATTCTTCTTTAATTCATTCATCTTTTAAAACAGTATTTGTTATTATATAAAGTTAAAACAAATATATTCCTGTCTATAGTATCTTTCATTGTGAAAGTTTCTTGGAGCACTTTACGATCATTCATTGAATCTTAATATTACACCACACTGTAAATCTCTGCCATACTTTTTTTTCTATTGTGTTATGTCCAACTGTTTGACAATGAGAAATGGATAAAATAAACTTTTTTAACATTTTATCTCAATGCAACTGGATAGCAAAGTTGACTGTTGGACAGGAATTAGTCTCTACTATCTTCTATTTCATGTCTCTAGCAATTTAATCGCAATAAAAGGCAATTAGTTAGCTCAGTTTTCTTCAAATGAGGTTGAGGAAAACATCACCAACTTACTCATAAGTCCAAGGATAGATGCATCTCATTTTAAAGTAGAATGGCAGTATCAGTGGGATTTTTTTCCTGAATCCTATGAATAACTCCCAGAGTATCTGGAAATACCTGGAGTATCTCTTCGCTACATATCAACATTTGGCTCTTGGGCAGGTAGCATGTAGGCCAGGAAAATAAATCTCCTTTGCGATCAATTCTAAACATTCACTTCACTGATCATTAGAGTTAGTGTTCTATGGCCATCTATCTTTACCTTTAAAGTAAAATAAAATTTAGCAGTTAGATATCAGAACATAGTTAAAGAAATTTTAAGCAGAGATAATTTTCAAATACAAGACTGATATGCGAGTAGTTCACTAAGAGAGCGTTCTTCAAATGACTTTATTATGCAATATTTACTGAACTCTAATAATCACTTAATATTTTGCAAAATTAATATTGGGAAAAACTAAAAATATTTATATAAATTAGAACAGAATATAATGAAAAATAATTTTCCTCACTTTAATGTCTGTATATTCTCAGGTCGAAATTGTACTGCAAAGTTGCTCAGAATGAAAACTTGGAATTTTAAATTGAAAACTGGTACATTTTAATCAGCTTTTGAAAAATGTAATCATAGTACCAGCATTCCATTTAAGTAGTTACTTCTCATGTTGTAATTACTAGTGAAGAAGAATAGAATGGCTAAACTACAGTGAGACTGAATTTACAAATGCTAATGTTTTTTAGGCCTTCCTTACTTTTCAGTACACTCCTGTCTGAAGGTACCTCCCAAGGTTACATGCTTTAAGTAAGTCTCAAGGCATCCAATAGATTACTTCCAGCATAACTACACATTTTGAACAACTCAGAGGTCCCACTTGAAACCAGAACAAAGTATGCAATAGAGTAGATACCAATATATGATACATGAAAACTGAAATATTAAACCAAGAAATAAGAATCAAGGTCTAGTCACAGGTAATTTTTCCTACATTTACATACAAATATTTCTCATATGAGTCGTGAGTCTTACAGCTTTAAAATAAAACCCAGATCTATCTGATCTCCAGCTTTTTTCTTAACCCTTAAACCTATTAGGCTTTAATGTTACTGCAGCAATTATGAGATAAGAGTTTATTGTTCATTTCATTAAAGGTCACAGAGACCATTTCTATATCTGTTAGTTTGCATGACGTTACACAATTGTCTGTTCTACTGTCATGTTCAGAGTAGCTGCAAGAAACTGTCAAGCCAGACAGCTATCCTTTTGCCTGGGGTAGCCTTTCCCATAAAACAGAACCTATATATCCTCCTAAAATAAAAGGGGTTTCCAAAAGCTTAGGAGAGTGTTTGTCACAGAGAAGCACTGCAGATGTTGAATATGTTTTTATATATTAAAGCATTTTAAGATTGTGGGTTTATTGCAAGTAAATTATTTAACTACGTTCAGCTGTCCTGTAAGTTGCCTGTAATTACTGATTTTGCTTTTCAGATATGCATAATAAAGTTCTCAAAGTAGCTCTTTCAAAGACAGTAGCAATGCTGACTTTTCGGGACTTGATAGTTCAATCATACAGGATATATTTATACTCAAATGAGGTAAAAAAATAAAAAGAAAAGAAGGAGGCAATACAAAGTAATATTACTATTAGTGACTCAAATTCATATATTTTGTAGTGATGGCTTCAGCCTTCAAGACTTTTTAAAATCATATTTCTGGTAGTTTCTGGTAGTCACAGTTCCTATACTTAAGTAATTCTTTGAAGGTGAGAGTTTCTTGATAGACCTTTCTTTCTTTCTTTCTTTCTTTCACTATATCTTTCTTCTTCCACCTTCACCTTTTCCACTCTTAGTGGAACTCTACTATTTACTAATATCTAGTAAACTACCAATCTAATACTAATATCTAATATCTACTAATATCTATCTATTAATCTACTCTCAGTAGATATGTTTCTCATATTATTTCAGAAGCACCAGATTTATTACTGTTTGTAATGAAATTCCTTCAAAGTGTGAAGTAAGATTTGACTTTAACCATCTCAGAATTTGGGCAACAGTTGTAGCCACTTTTCAGCCTGCATTAATTTAAAACCAGAATGTACATATAATCTACATTATTAAGAAAAGTCACTGACTATGAAAGGGGCAAGAGATACAGGCATCTATACACTATCTATACATTAAATGACCTGGGGGCAGGAGTGGGGAGTTAATTTGATGGGGATAGAAATTAAGATGGAATGTAAGCCTTATACAGAATTTTGAAGAATTTGGAATTTACAAAGATTCTTCCAACTTCTCTACAAATACAACGTAGCATGAATTATGAAGACATTTTTCTACACAAAATGCACAATTTTGGACATCTTCCCCAAGCAAGAGGCCTTTGCAGAGTTCTGTGGTCAGGTTTTGGCATAATATTCTGAACACTATTTTTTTCCTCCTCTCTATGATTTGAAATGAATTTAAAATATTGATGTAATGAAGTATGAATAGAAGAATAAAGAAATATTTGAACAGGTATCTTCCCCTCAGTCAGCTGTATGACTTGATCTGTAGGTATTTTTAGAGGCATAAAACACAATGCCAAGTTAGGACAGGGGTCAATAAATTGAACAGTAGCCTTTTAAGTTTCTAGTCTGCAAGCATATACCCCTCAATATGAAAATATTGGTGTTAATTTTCTGATTCAAAGACTTTATATAATATTTTGCAAGGAGTGAGAGTGTTTCCTTTCTGTTTTAATATTTTCTGAGCAGAGTTCCTGTCTAAATATAGGATCTGAGCACAGATCATAGTGCTGTTAATATCACCTCTGATCAAGCATTGTGTTTATACTGTTTATACTGTACAATAATCATTTACATGAGGAATCCTCAATATGGATATCAGTTTGAGTATCCTCAATAGGCAAACTGTTGTCCGCATTATAACCTACTGATCTTCAAGGAAGAAGAAATCAGGCTAACCTGTGGGAGTAATGGGTAGTTAGTGGTGGTACTAGCCATCTGTAGAAGATTATTAGTTCTAGCCACAACAAAGCATCTGTTATGCTCAGTACAGTCCAAATTTCACTTATATTCAATGAATCAATACAACTGTAATATAAAGAATGAAAGTGACCTAGTTAGTAATCTAAAACACACCAATAAATATGTATAAAACATAGACAGAAAGATGATCTTGTTCACCATTTACTTTCATTGTTTTTTTGTCTTAAGGAAGGCCTCCAGGTTGAAAGAGTGGCATTATGTAGTGGGATTTGTCTTGCCTAATTTCATAGGTTTAAAAATTAAGCATCCAAGTGCTCCCTGTAGCGAATGAAGATGCCTTTAGAGAGCAATACATCTCATTGAAAGAGATATTTTAAATGGTTAGGATAGATTAAGATAGATTACACTTCTGAGATTTCTGCTACTGTTAAGAGAATATTGAGAGCCAAAATATGTCTTCAAGTGCCTATCAACCTTCTAAATGATTGTGTTTAATGAAATTAATCCAAACCAAAAACACATAATTTCTTCTTCAATTCTTCTCTTTCTTATATCAGCGTTTGGATCTGATTATCACAGAATTTCAGAATCTTCAAGGTTGGAAGGGACCTCTAGCGATGATCTAGTCCAACCTTCCCACTCAAGCAGGCACACCTAGAGCAGGTGGCACAGGGTGGCATCCAGGCAGGTTTTGAAG
>JAUBOD010000216.1:128475-157475 GCA_032353885.1 Nothura maculosa | reverse complement strand
TGGCAGCACAGCCCTCCGGAGTGTCGGCCACTCCACCCAGCTTGGTGTCGTCCGCAAACTTGCTCAGGGTGCACTCCATGCCCTCGTCCAAGTCATTGATGGGCAAGTCGAACAGCACTGGGCCCAGTACTGACCCCTGTGGGACACCACTGGCCACAGGCCTCCAACTGGACTTGGCCCCATTCATGACCACCCTCTCAGCTCTGCCATCCAGCCAGTTCTCAATCCATCTCACTGTGCACTCATCCAGACCACTCTCCTGGAGCTTCCGCATGAGGATATCATGTGAAATGGCGTTGAAAGCCTTGCTGAAGTCAAGGTAGACAACATCCATGGCTCTCCTCTCGTCCAGCTGGCTATTATGTTTTTCTCTTCATTCTCCTAGCTTGGCAGCGCTGATTTATATCAGAAAACTTAGTGGTGTGCCCTTGTGGGATTGAGTGAATATGAGGCCTCATTTAATTGGTTGATCTGAAAAGCAACAAAAACCGATCCAGTAGAAGTAAAGAAGTAGAGTAAAAAAGAAATATAACCTTTTATCATTTTTGTTCCTACTCAAAATAAATGGTAATTGTCAACTTCACATACAATATCTAATTATATTCAAAGTTATTCAGCTCCTTAAATCTACTTTATTCATGTATCAGTGTCAATTTTCACTAATAAATGAACATCAAAACATTAAAAGTTTAAGCTTTTAAAACTTTTCAAACAATTTTTTAAAATCAACACAAAATATGTCAACATTTTTACAAATTGTGTAAGAATGACAAGAAAGTTACAAGTATAACTTGGATTTAGGGACGATTATCCTGTTACTGTATTTACTGTTTGCTGTAGAGACTTCAGCATTTGGACCATTGCTAAAGACTTTTTCCTTAAATTAGTTATTACTATGAATTGTAATGCCAACATTTTTTCCATTCTTTCTCCTCTTTCTTTTTCTTTTCTTTTGTTTTCATTGTCCTTTCACATTTTCTTATTCAGCTTTATCAAGAGAGAGAAAAGAATTCTTAAAACAAAAGCTAAATATGAAGAGTCATTTATAAAAGACAAGGAACAGCAGCTATTTAAAACAAATGAACATGTAACAAGCTTACAGCACTGTAACAGCAGGATACAAGAGAAGAAATATAGCAATAGCCACTTCAAAAAATTGTTTATTAAAGCTCTCATCTCCACAGCAGGAAATAAACAGAAAAATATTGAAAGAGCCACCTTAAAAATGATTTATTAAAAAATTCATTATCATATATGAACAAAAAGAAAAGAGTTTACCATCATCCTAAAACAAATTTATTCAACTTGACCAGCAGGAAATGCTATAAAAATAAAATTTCCCCTGAAAAAAGATAAATAAAATTATTTTAAAATAACGAAAAATAAGTCCTTTTAAAGCTGTTCTAAAAAGCTTGTATTGCATTGGTGGATTATAAAAACAGCTCTATTCACCAAAGGTGAATAGGAGTGACAGAGCCCTGGAACAGGCTGCCAAGAGAGGATGTGGATCTCCTCTGGAGATCTTCGAAACCCACTTGGATGCAGCCTTCTGCCACATGCTCTAAGTGACCTTGCATGTGCAGAGGGGTTGGACTAGTTGACTTCAGGAGGTCCCTCCAACCTTAAGCACGATTCTATGATTACAGAGAGGGTAAAGGACTACAGAAAACTGCATATTAATTGAACACAACTATGTGATAATGTAATGATTGTGACATATGTCCACCAAAAGCTCTACTTAGAGAAAGCTTTAGAGTGAGTAGGCCTCTTAAGGATTGATTTTGCACATATCTTTCAAGTAAAGCACCTATTTCCATGAATAAAAGCAAAATAAAAGCTTCAAAATTGGGCCAAAGATTTCTGATTATTTGTGATTTATTTTACCTCCTGCTGCATATTTCAATAACTAGAACTCTGAGTAAAAATTTGCATATAAAATGGAACCCATTGAGACATGGCTGTTCACTTCTTTTATCAAAAGAAGAAAATGGCACAGTTGAGATATGTGAAATCAGATTCCTATTTCTCTTTATGCTCTCAAAAGACCACACCACCAGAAAAAAAGAGTTCATATGAAGTAAAGCTGCTGATGCTGCTGATGTAAATTGTAAAAGTGGCAGTGATAATTAGAGCCAAGGAAATAATTCATAGTAAAATATTTATTCAGTGAATTTCACCTTTCTTTTTTTTCCTCTCCTTGAAGTGTCTGTGATCAATTGTGATTCTCTCAGTCTCATTCTCCGTTCTAAATTGCTAAAAGATTTCATGAGTGAATGAATCTTGATCCAAAAGTTATTCACAAACATCTCTATTGAAAACTACAACTTGTCTGAAGCCTGTGTTGGCATTTGTTAGGCAGAAGATGTCTTGATAGAGATTTTTCTTGCCAACTTCTCAATAATCTTTGCTTTAGGCCTTGGCGACAGAGTTGCTTGAAGAAAATGTATACATTCTCTTTATTTTATAAAAGAACAAGAATTAAATACTTTATGTTAACTGTGTGAGAAAGAGAGGGTTAACTTAATTTATGGATTAAAATGTTAAAATATTTAACAAAGTTTTCTTGGGCATCTGTACTTGAAATTCAATCATTTTAAGCCAAAGGAGAAAGCAAGCAACACTGCTGATGAGTCCTCTTCAGAAATCCTCCACAGTGTTTTTCTCTTGATGTTTCCTAATTCAAGTTTAGGGTGGTGGGAGAGGGAAGTAGGGATCTTGAAAGTCTCATGTGATCTCAAAAAGCATAGTATTATGTGAAGAGGGAAGTAATCTTTGAGTTATAATTTTTCTACTTTTTTAAAAAGTCTTTTTTTTTTCTTTTTTTTTTCTCTTTCTTCCCTCCAAAGTTGCTGTGCACATGAGCTTAAATAAATATCAATTCCAGGTTTGTGGGCAACAGCTACTCCTGAATATTACTTACGTCTTCTGTTTTCAAAGATTTTGTCCACATGAAATTTTTTCTGAGTCAACAAACTTTCCTGAGTCTTGTAACTTCTAACATTAGCCATGTGACTTTAAAAAAAAAAAAAATCTTTTCTGCACATTTATGATAATATGTATACTCAGTACAAAAAAATTTGATAGAGATAGCAAAAAGAGTTAGAGTTATTTACAGTATAATAAGAACTGTGGCAAAAAGCATTCTTTATTTCTTTAAAAAAATTCTATCCGCAAATCTGTTACATATTTCTCTATTTCAGTAATGCAAGAGAGTGGTAGTTCCCTAGTAAGGCTAAAATTCTTATGAGATTTCATCTGTATGAAGTATTGGGATCCAAGCCCTCAACATAAGCGAGTGATTTGGATATTTAAAGACTTATATAGAATATTTGATATTTCACTGAAAATACTGGACAACAGGTATTGTTGTTGTACAGCAATATTGTTGTATTACAAGTGTTGTCTATTTCCCCTACTATGTGCTACTGAATACACTCTTCTCATCGGATTTTTGAAAAAAATATAATGCTTCATAATAGGATTATTATCTTCTAGCTTTTTAATAACAATATTCAGGAGACATTATTGTACCTACTTTTAAAGTCATTTTTTTCAGTGATATTAAAAATAATTTATCTAAGAAGTTTAATAAAATTCCTATATAAAGAAGTTCTTAATTTGTGTATTTTATGCCATTTCAGCTATAGCTCTATCTTTAATTTCATATAAGCTATTTGGAGTTGATTAACTATCAAATAATCTCTGCCAGCCAAATACATGAAAAGTTGGTAGTGTATTTTTAATCATCTATATTCAGAGCTGAAAATTAATCTTACTTTCATTTTTTTAAAAAAAGTCTCCTGATTAAAACTTAAGCAGTCAAACATCTCAGGCATTTAACTTCAATGTTGTGTCCTCCTCTATCAGGACAAAATTGGGCATTTTCCTATACACAATAGAGGAAAAAAAAAAAGCAATTACTATCAATCAGTGACTAAGCAACAGATTGGAGTATTTAGAAAGACTCATTCATACACAGATTTGCAGCAGTGTTCAGCTCTTCTGATTAGATTCCATAGATTTTAAATTGTGGCTAATTAGGCTGTCATAGGTTCATTAATGGCTCTACTGATTCAGCACTCCCTCACCTGCATGCATATTAAAGCTCATTAGCTCCCTTGTCTAAAATACCACCTGCATTAATTGCTGCTGATGCACTAGGACTCTTCAGAAGGCTCTTCTGACAACTAGTCTACCTGCTTGTAATACCCATTGCCCCCAGAGCTCTTCAGGAGAGCAAGCATGTAAAGTTCATAGTGTTTCACACATTGTAATGCTGCAGCTGTTGTGAGGGCAGTCAAGCCTGTTTTCTGCTTAACAGCAGGAAATAAATAATTAGCAATGCCTATACTGTAATGTTTGCCACCAGACTAGCTTGTTCTCTCTGGAGTCTCGCTGCTGTTAGCTACCTAACAATTTTAAGTACTAACAACGTGCTGGGGGGGATCCACAAACATAAATAATCTGTTATAACTGAGTAGATGACCTCAAGTCAGAATAAGACTGATTTTCTGTGACATCTTTAGAGTAAACATTCAGTGCACTGCTGACTGCAAGGGCAGTGAATCAGACCTATGATACAGGAAGATCTTGCAGTTCCTGTAGTCTTTCCTTCCATTTGGGCATCCTCACGGATATCAAGATGCCGGACTATATGTAGCAGAGGCGACCACTTACAGCAAGAGTGATGAAGCAAGTGGGCACCAAATTGGGAATTGTGGAGGAAGACATCTCTAAGAAATAACTCTTTATGGTTTCTGGCTTACAGTCAGATGCAAGCTGAGCTAGACCTGTAAGCTAAGGTGTGATGAAAAGATATTTGTAACAACACTACTGGTAGTATCTTGCTTGACTGAAAGGCTGTTCAAAGACTGAAAGACTGCTAAAAAGTGTCTTATGCTGTCTTGAAGAGTTTGAAAGTTGATCTAGCTTTAAGTGAAGCCCGATAATTTTCTTTCATTTGATCAAATATTTAATGTACTTAAAAATACCTTTATTAAGGTATTTAGAATAAAGAAAAAAGTACAAGTAGAGAAAATTCTGTCTCAAGAAATATGATTTAAAATTTATCTTATTAACTGATTTTCTGAATTTACATTTTCAGTATTAAAATTATTGACAGAATGGAGACTGCTATGGCAGTAAGAGCTAAATCCTGTTTCCTTGGAAATTCATGCCAAATATTGACTTGTGTGCAGAGTGTTGCCTCAGATAAACAGAAAAATGTGTAAGAAGTTCAGAAAGTGTTAAAACTTCACAATTGTTTGAAGATCTTCCTCCAACACTGAATTCTTAATTATCTTTTGAAACACACCAAAATTTGAATTCTCAATGAAAAAAGAAATAATTCAAGCATTTTCTGTGCCCTTTTTTTTCCCCATGATTTATCTCAAGCCTTTTCTAGCACTCTTCAAAGAATTTTCAGTTCACCCAGCACTGGAAATTGCAATAGGAAGACAGAGACCAACTATAACTTCCACAGCTCTCCTCTATTTATTGGAAACAGTCAGAATTTGATAACACAGATGGTAGTTCCTGTTATGAATGCAGCCATATCTTATTATTTTATTTTTCCTTTTGCTTTACTAGCATGAAAGAAAGAAAGAACAAAGTCTTGTTTAGTTCAGACTTGCTCAGTCCACTTTCGTTCAAGTCCTGACTGAAAGTGATGTTAGAGGGGAAAAAAAAACACAAAAACATATAGTTAGGATAATTTTGTCATGATCAAAGGCAGCCTAGTAATAGTAATAGTAGTGTCACCATGGTGAAAAATGAATACTTCAGAAAATGTTCCAGCCCATCAGGGGTTACTTTAATAGGACTCAAGATACGCAAGTTAAGGTTTGTGGGTTATATGAAACTTTTCACTGATTTCAGACCAATACTTTGATCTTAAAAGTCTGAATGTCATTCTGGCAAAAAGAAAAACTCTTGTATTAACAGCAGGTGGCTTAGAAATATTTTGCATGTGCACTGAGGCACAGACAGATGGAATCAGCAGAGCAAACCCACCAATGATGTTCAGAGCCATTTTGGCAAGTTCTACAATATATTCCCTTCTTCCCACCTCTATAACTGCTGACAGATGTCAGCGGACCTGAGGTAGGCAAGTGAGAGTTCCAGCTTTACACTTCTTCCCACTTTATTCATCCCCTTTGGTTCTGCAAAGCTCTGACATGAGACACAAGGGCCTCAGATTAAAGGACTCCATGTAGAGCAGACTCACTTTCTTGTCAAGGCAGTGGTCAGTGATTTAAAAAAAAAAATTTCTTATGTTGGATTTTCCCCATAAGTTTGCTCCTTCTTTTCTTTCTTCTTTCATTTATGTGCACTTACGGAGCAAAAGCGAAAATACTAGCTCTTCATTTTCTTGAGAGACTAATGTTCCAAAGGTAATCAGATTTACTAATTTCTTTGGGTGAGATTCTTCATTTCAGCCTGACAAAAAAAGTACAGCTTTTATTCAAATGTGGTTATGATCATAAATCAGTTTCCATGTATATAAATTAATTACTGATCCTCAGATATTTATCCACTTAGACCCAGGTAATACCATACACATAATATCAGCAGCTGAGTTGCTCAGGTGTGACACACAGACCAAGTCTTATTCCTAGATGTGGGAGATCAGACACAACAGTTAGCAGAATAACAGTGGCTCACTGTCAATGAACAGATGGCTAGATAATATTTATTTATATGATTAGCTAATATTTTCACAGCTATTGAGTTCTCTAAGAGGTTTTGAAATATAGAAACACTGCACTATTTCTTTGAGTTTTAGTGCTGCATAGAGTCTCTGAGATTTCCTGGAATTACAGTCTGAAAAGATCTGTTGCATCACAATAGGCTTCTGAGAATGCAAACACACATGAGCTTCCAACACTACACAGAGAATAAAAAAAAAAAAGGTGTTTTTTAGGCATATATGAGATCAGGTTGCTACCTAGTACTATATAAGGAAGGCAGGCTGGTGGACAGAATGTATTTCTTAGGCCACAACAGATTACCATGAAGTATTGCATTAAAATACTTTTATGTACAAATCACAGAAATATTTATTTACACTGGAATATGGATTATTTTCCTCCTTTCACATACATATACACACAAATATGTTTGCTGCATTTTGGAAGAGAAGAGAAGGAGAGTGATAAGGGTCAAGATGGCCCTTTCTTCTCCAAACATCTCTCTCTGAGCTGTCTAAGTAAATATTGGATTAAAGAGAAGAATCAGAAATGCTCCAGGGATGGAGAATATGCCTCTTCTCAAACAACTTCTTACTGTTGTTTCTTATACATATTTTGATTTTTTTAAAAAAAAAATCTCCTCCAAGGTCACATCAGTTATAGTCTGCTCACAGGGTCACAGAGACCAGCCATTGGTTGCCAGCCAGTAAGCAATGTGGCTCCCTGCCAGCCATCCTGCCAATGCCAGAGAGCCAGCCTGCACTGACATACTGTGAATATTCATGATCTGCACCAATGGTTTTGGCACATCCTTGTTCATGAAACTTACTGTGGGCCCCAACTTGAGTCCCTTTACATCAGTAAGTTCTGGCCAAAATATCAACATTAGGAAACATTGTCATTGTTCATTAAAGTCAACGGGAATTGGCTTTGGATTAGACTTGCATATCCAAAATTGAAATGCACATTTTCTCTCTTTTCCTTTTTTTTTTTTTTTGCCCGGAGCGGGGGTTGGAAATCAGCAGCATAGGAAGAGAGTATAAGGATCCTTCATTTTGCTTGCTCTAGTGGTAACCTGCTTAGCCAATAAACCAAAAACAAAACATAGTTTATAGAGTCAGAACTGAAGCACAAACTAGCTTTGATGCATATTATACTTCTATATTTACATTTACTAAACAACAAATGCTACCGCTTTTCTTTTCCTGAAATGTTTTGTTCCTATATCTTTGAAAATGCAACGTTAGCAAGAAAAGATCCTCTCAAGTTGCTGCTGCAGTGTCTTTTATTAGTCTTAACAAAAGAGAAAGCACAGCGCCTTTGAGACCTTAAAGAAACCCAATGGAAAGGACAGGCCTTTGAAGTCTAAAAAACATGTATAATCTACTTTTACTTATTCTAACAGAGGAACCATATTTACCACGCTCATGTCATTATGGATTTTACTTTTTGTTCTGAGTACAAGGTGTATGATAGTCTGGAGATTATCAATTTGGGATACATCTGAAAGTTGACTTTGATCTCCTTAAAGCTATCAATCTCAGCTTTGGAAGGAACAAAGAGATAAGAGAAACTAGAAAGCTAATTTACATCTGATACCTCTGGAAAAAAAAAGAAAGAAAGAAAGAAAGAGAAAAAAGAAAAAAACAGAGAAAACAGAGAAAACGGAGAACTAAATAACTAGAAAGCCAAAAGTCCTGCTCTATTCACTGCAGGGTCTTTGTAAAATTGCTTGTTTTATCGGCAGAGAGACATTGAACAGCCTGTAGTGAGATAAAAACCAGTAACTCAATTATAGCCATGGGCAGCCTTATTCTTCATATGGTTCATAAAACTTGGATTTGCTTTTAATGATGAACTAGAACATGTATCTTCTGTAAGATATAAGCCAGAAGCCACAAAATAAAGGCATTTATTTAGACTTCAGAAAGAAGTCAGATAAAAACTGGGATGTTAATTATAAAAGAAAATACAGAAATAACATTCGGTTAAGAGCTCACTTTAAAAGTGTGTTTTGATTATTTTTTTTAGTCAATTTCATCCACTCTCTTATCACATCACACTACATCTTCAGCAATGATTCAAGTCCTACCACCTCACAAATACTGCATAGCTTTCTTCCCATTATCAATATGAATGAAATGCCCTACCAGAATGGGTCAGAAAAGTCATTGCCCTTTCCTTCTGTAATTGTTTCCTGAAAATAAGCACTTCTCTTCTGTTGCCTGCAAGAAAATAACCAGGTCAACACACGCTTCTTCAACCTTTGCAACTACAACATAAAAAATAACAGCATGCACACTGAAAAAACAATGCCAAATATCCAACACAGCTGAATGCTTTACTGAGTCTGATTCCCCCCTGAAGAATAAGTGCAAGACATTTGAACAAGATGCTGTCAGCCTCATGCAATGTGAAAGAGGTGGGTGGCTTTTCTTATAAGGCACTCAGAGTCTTCCACATACTATGCACATCTGTGAGAAGAAGAGCTCTGGGTGCAGCTCATAGACACCAGGGAGTTTGTCAGAAGGCTTATGAACCACAAGAGCAAGGGCTAGAACAAAGCTCAGCTTGGGGTGACCCAGTGTCCCTGTCTCACCATCCACCCTAAGTGCTTTATCCTGCATCTGAAGACTTGGACTTATCTACCCAAGCTTGTAAAGATGCTGTCAAGCCCTGGAGAAAACACAGCACTAGTATAAGACTCCATCTCACTCTGCATGAAAATACCTGTAGCCAGCAGCTATGGCTGGCTGCGCCTGTATTGCTGCCAGGTGGTCTTACACTCTGATGATTACAGACTGAGAACCAATGAATAGAACAGAATAGACTCTCATCAGCTTCACTTAATTATCTCATGAGTGAATTGCTCACACGGATCACAGGATACGGATTGATGGTACAAAAGGGCATTTAGACAGTGAAATCCTGGTCCTTCAATTACTAATTGCAAAACTCTAATTTTTATCAATGAGGGCAACATTTCATCTATTAAAACTAAAGGTGGAAATCCCTTTGGGAAAATGAGAAAGGTTTATGTAGTGTTTCAGAAAGGACATTTAATGGTCATGCTAAACCAAATAACTTGTAATGTATAACATGATCCAATCACTAAGCAGAGGTAATATATCTCACTTCTCTCTCTCTCTCTCTATTCCCTTCTCTCTCCTCTTTTTTTCTTTTTTCAAAGACATAAAGTTATTCAAGACCGAGAAGGTACCTTTGTCTTTCTTTTGTGCCCTGAAATTCTAATCGATGGCTACAGTAACTTTAATGACATTTGGACTGCCTCAAATGAAGCAAACATCCTAACAGTAACATGCTAATATTTTAGGACAACTAATTCTTCAACTTTTTCAGCTTCAGATTATTTATCTAATTTATATCTAGCGGAAGATATTTTCTTCCATCTCTCCTACTTTCTATGTAATATCTGTTGAATAAACGTCCTATTATTTCAAATTGTTCTATAGCATCAAATCCTAAATATTCACTGATATATTTCACAAAACCACAGAATCACAGAATTGTTGATGTTGGAAGGGACCTTTAGAGACCATGTAGTCCAACTCCCCCTACTCAAGGAGGGACACATGCTACAGGGTGGATACAGGTGGATTTTTAATATCTCCAGAGAAGGAGACACCACAACCTCTTTGGGCAGCCTCTTCCAGGGCTCTGTCACCCTCACAGTGAGGAAGTTCTTCCGCATATGGAGATGGAACTTCCTGCGTTTTAATTTATGCCCATTACCTCTTGTTCAGTCACTGGCTGCCATCAAAAAGAGTTTGGCCCCATCCTCTTTATATTCTCCCCTCAAATATTTATATATATTGATAAAATCCCTTCTCAATATTCTCCAGACTAAATAGGTTTTGCTCACTTAGTCTTTCCTAGAAGCTCCAGTCCCTACTATTTGAAAGCTCTGTAAGCCTCTGCCTGAAACATTGATATATAAAGTATTGTGCAGTGAAATATCAGGCATTATTTTAAAATGAGAAATTTTGTAGGTTTCTTTTTATATACTTAAAAAAAAAAAATATCTCAATTTGTCAGTCTTTCAGTAAACTTCTGTATGTAGTCTGAAAATGGAAATTTGTGACTTCAGACTTTCAGAAATTTCAGACTTGGATTTCACTTATGGAAATGAACACTGAGCATATTTTTTCTTCTTTTGAAATATGCCAGGAACAATTCGGAAAAGGTCTGTAACAGCTTTGTGCCTCATGAATTCAACTGTTTTATAACTGATCACTTAAGTTGGCATTCAAAAGTACATAGAAAAGAGCAACGTAATGCCAAGATTCTTTTAGAGTATAAATGACAAGATTCACTAAAGGAAATTCAGTGTGGTTTCAATGTAAACAATTTGAGAATAGAAATTATGGCCAGTGTTTTGAGGTCAGTTTATAACAGGTGAGGTTCAGTTTCTTACCTTACTGAATAGTGCTGAGAATCATTTCATCAGAGTATTTGCTGATGCAAGCTATAATGTTTAAAATCTTTGCTGAGAAATCCCTCATTTTGGTGCTTCAATGGATCTGTAGTCTATTTTGGATCCAGTTGAATTGTCTTATTGAATTATTTCTAATTAATCATATGGAACCAGATCAATAAAAATGTTGATTAGAAAAACAAATCTATGGATCAGTTCCACTCCAATCAATGAAATATTTCTGTCAAATTTGTATCTTAATTCCAGTGTTTGATTTCAGAGCATGCTGCTAAATTGCTCTTTCAAAGAAAATGGGGTCTAAAGATGGCAAGTGTAGAACAAAATACCTGAGAAAATTCTTCTTTAAAAAAAAAAAGTAATTCATTAAAGGCCTGATTTGCAGCCACTGAAAGTCAGTATATGCCTTAACTTTAAATTAATATTCAGATTTGTTTCAAAAATAAACCAGAGCCTGGTGAATGTTCCTGTGTTTCCAATTCACAGACACACTATTAGCTTCTCTACTTGGTATTGAAGTTTTATCTGAGATCTACAGCATTATAGAAAATAAAACCTGATAATTGCTGACAGACAAAAAGAGTGAGTTACTGACCTTCTTCCTGAGTAGAATAAATAAAGGTTTTTTCCTTTGGTGACTAAAGTACTGGGTTCTGATTAGTTTATTCATCCCTTTTTGACCTTTTTTTTAATCCTTATGTCTTGTTTTCCACTACACTTCTTTCCACAAGCTTCAGTACACAAGAGCTGAACAACCCCAGCAGGTAGCCTTTTAGTCTGAACAGTCATAGAAACAAGAAGGATGCAGTACAGCAGAAAATTAGGTGAGCCTTATTCACACCCCCTGTAATAAAATAGATTATCCACCATGGGGAATAAAATATGTGGACCAGACCTCCCAAAATGAAAACTCATGCATCTCCAACAGGAACTAAATATTACCTTCCAGGGAACTCCCACTGCCCCAGTTCTTGTGACAAGGATGATAAAATGCATCACATCATAGATTTACTGAGACTGACTCCACACTTGTGCACAGGGAAAGGAAAAGGGCACAAACAAATGTACCTCACTCTGCTTGTCTTGCAGCCGCATTACCATACTTAGAGTTTTTAAGAGTGTAATGACTGCTGACAGCTAATTCTGGCATTAATTAGCCTCATCAAACTGGGTCAGAGAAAGAAGGGGGTTACGACCTCTTAACCCGATGACTGATCAAATGTTCATGTCTGCTGAGAGATTTAGGATCAAATAAGCCTTTAGTAATCTTTGCAGTTGCATGGAAGTTAGTGAAAATATTGTTTTGTTCTTACCAAAGATTTAATGTAAGCATTACATAGAGTGCTATTACAGTCCTACTTGTCTAGAAATATTATACAGATTCAATAAGAGAAAACCCTAGAAACTTAGTGAATTCAATGAAGCCTCTGAAATAGTGTCAATGATTCGGTTCAGTTGGATTTTCTATTTCTTTACAGTTAGTATTTCAAGAAGTTATGCATGCATAGGGAGCTATTTTGGAAATTTGAAATAGTATGCCAAGTAACTCATATTGAAAATGAGACCTAAAGAAGGAGAGTTTCTCCTGTACTACATGTCCCACTTTGTCTCAGCAATCCCCCGTATTCAATTGAACCACAATATTTATGATGTCGCTTCATAAAAAGTGAACCTCCATTCTACATATCTTCTTTAAAAATACAATCCAATAAATGTTTTCCCACAAATGTAGGTTGGGGATTATGTAATAGGAAGATCTTCTTTATATATCTGGTTAAGAAATAGTTTTCTCATGGAACCACATGCTGAGAAACTATCTCTAGTTTGATATGGAGAACACAATATAAAAATAACAACAAAAATAATGGTGAATAACATTAGGAAAAAATTAAACTGCAGTACCTAAACTAGATAGATTGCAGTAGAAGTTTAGTAATGTCATTTGAAAACATTTTTCTTCCTTTGAAGCTATCATCTGCTGATTGTTCAAAATCTTATGTGATCATATTTTGATTAGTTCTTCCATTTTCTGTGGGTCATATTGCTCAAAAATCACAGTTGCCACCTTTTTGGGGTCAATTCAACAGACTATCTGTTGAATTAAATGGTAATGAAAAATAATTTATGTATGTTCTCTATCTTTTGTAATAATCTCTTATGAAACTGATGAGTATTGTGAAAAAATGCTTTTCTCTTTGCTAAAGTGGTTTTGTAGTTAGAGCAATTTAGAGTGTGTGTGTGTGTGTGTGTGTATATATATATATATATATGTTTTTTTTTTACCCTATTGATTGAGATAAGTATTACTATTTATTTGAACAGAAAAGGAAAAAAAAAAAGTGATAGTCCCTCAGTCTCTCTCTCTTTTTTTTCCATATAGAATATCCTTCTATCCTGTGAATGCACTTCTGTGTCTTCTCTAGCACTGTGGTCTGAGTGATGATTTTTATGTTGTAAAAGAAAAAGCCATTGAGAATATTAGAAGGACCAATATTCACTTTCATATTCATAAAAAGTCAGTCATACTCATTGCTGATTCTCATTTTGTAAATATACTTAATGACTACAACAATTATGGTTCTTTACATGAACTGCATCAATAACGTTGACATGGCATCATCTTCTAGATTTCATTGCAGTCAGAAAAGGAGAAAAAAAAGACACCATCCTTATATTTGTCAGATAGATAGGTTCTAAGGACAAACTGCATCATGAACTTTGAGCCCTATGAAACTGGAGAGCATGCAAATCTACCACTGTTTCTTCTACGATTATACTGCTATTTTTGAGAGAAGGCTGTAGGAATACCTTCTTGATAAAGATGCAGCATTTAAATTACTATCCAAGCTGAATCTTTACATCTTTTTGGTTCATCCATCACCTGATGACACCTGACACCTTGATAAATCATCATTTATTTCTAACTTAGTTTATGCATGATTTTTCTGTGATGTAGCTGTTTATACTTTGTTATGGATGTTAATTTTCTGAGGGTTTGCAAAAAGAATATAATTTTTTTTTTTGGAGGGAGATGTTGGAAGGAGATCAGAAGAACCTAAAGTTACAGCTATCCAAAGATTTCATATACACAGAGGAAATTTATTCTTTCAGTTCAGTTCCCAGAAAGCAGTTTCACTTGCTGCAAACTTGGGCAATCCTGTTACTTCATTGTTAGCAGTATCTTCAGGGAAAGAGCATTCCTTGCACAGGCATAATAGTTCCTAAATGTTAAAATATATAAATAATAGAGAAACAGGGAAAGTAATTTTCTTCAAAAAAATTATTGGAAGATATTGTCTATGCATTTCATTAATAGTGCAGACATTATGTATGGGGCCCTATATAATCATACCAGTGACTGCATCTAAAAGCCTAGATATATATGAGCCCTAATCTTAAAAAGACACACTATTTTATATAAGACTCCGGTGATTAAAAGTAAAACATTAGTGACAGGATACAACTGTCATACAGAAATGACAAATAGATGGGCTCAAAATACTGAAATATTATAATAAATTCAAAAATATCATAAAATGAAGATATTGCTTGATTTTGTCAACATTACTTGGTTGGGAATCAGAAGAGAAATGAGTCCCTGAAGACCCAAAAAAGGGGTATCTTGTTTCTTAGTGAATCCATGTCATGATGATGTGGTTGTGCAAAGAAAAATTCCACCAGGATAAAAGCAAAAGGAGTCATGCTACTCAAAGCAGAAGAATTCAGTAACATATTCCTGGCTACAGGGCAAAAGTTGATCTTAGTTCTTAGATACATTGTGTGTCAATAAAGTATTTTTCAGGGAACAAAAAGACAAGAAGGATGCAATTATGAAAACAGGATAAAATTAGTAAGAGAGATTATGATGGGCAATTTGCATAGTATCACAGCATAAAGAGTAAAAAAAAAAAAGGAGAAAAGCTATGGATATTAACTAAGGACAACGGAGGGTCTATGATTGTCCAGTTCAAAGTATTTATACAAGTGATAAAATAATATCTCCAAAAAGTCCTAGGATTTCTAAGTATATGCCATATAATCTTTCATAAGACTGTTATGTTTCACCACATCGCATATGTGATAGAAGAAGTTATCGCATTTTGAAGATAGAAGAGTTATCACATTTACTGTGGAGATTTTTAGATAAATTTCCTGAAACAAAAACCAATTCATTTCAGGAACTGTCTGTAGTTCACATCAGCTTGGTAGCAGTGTATATTTTCATTAAACCAGACTCACATAATCACTGTTATTATACCTATTCCCAGTATAATTCATTTTCCCCATCTCGTTCTTCCTCAACAGGTTCATGCTAGTAGCAAATGTAAGCCTTTACCTGCAGAGAAGGAAGTGTTTGAAAGGATGATGGCTGCCTTACACAAAGGGTAAAGAAGAAAGAGGAGGCTCCAAGTGAGCTGACAGAGTCTAGTGATTACATGAGGCTTGATCAATGCTTGCCATTGTCAGAGACATTCTTTAGGGAAATTTTCCATTGTGGATGTCATATGTTAAATGAAGTGGAACAGAATTAATATAGACCCTGCAAGACTAACAAAGAAGTTTTCAGTGCTGCAGTTCTTTGTTGCTCTTCTAACCTTTACATTGACTGCATTTAGGTAGGAATTGAAAAAGACCCGTTTTAAGCCTTTGATATTTAAACTGTTTTTGATTTCAAATACACATCACAGCATTGATATGTTTTTAATCAAAGATCATGTTGCAATACATTCACATAAAACATCAAAATCAATCTACAGCAAGAGAAGTGTTGAAATATTCTATTGACTAGCCATTTGTGTTAGTGCCTCTCAATTTTTTTTTTTGGCCTAATACAGGGGAGGAGTAAAATAAAGATCATATTTAAACACTATTACAAAATACGCTATAATTACACTCTTAAAGCATATAAGGTAGTTAAAATAGTTCTTTATTTCCTTCTCATTTGGCAAAATTCTATATGAAGGAGAAGATGCTGTGTAAGTTTAGTCTACAGTTACTCTCCTTACCAGAACAGAAATAAAAAAATCCTTAGGTAAAATGGCATATAAATTTAACATCTGAATCATTATTCAGATGTGCCCAGAGTGTTCAGAACAATCAGTAATTTCATTGAATTCCATCTGCAGCAGCTGCAGGTAATGAAGGTTAGAAAATATTTTTACTTTATTGTGTTGAGAGTATCTTTTGTCGTCATGCTTACTGCCTCCCTTGTTCCTACAGTGGCAAAAGATGTTATGACAAAATGCTGGTTAAAAAAAATACTTACATACTCCATCATACAAGGAGATGAGCCTTTACTTTTGCATGTGAAATTAAAACACTGGGCAATCATTTCTAGGCTTACATTGTACTGATCCCTTTCTCTCTCTTTTTTTTTCCTTTTTTTTCTTTTTTTTTTTTTCCTTTTCTTAACAGGATATTTTATTCATTTCTAATTCCGCTTAGGACCCACTTTAGTAATACTTTCTGCCTTAGATTAATTACCCCGATCTAATTCATTTAGTGGAGGACAGCTGTGGTACGTGGGTTGCCCACTGATGTATTGTGTTAAATGACGCCCATCTGTCATTGCAGCATATCAGCATGGATTCAGTGTCATCCACTTCATTGGCTCTGCTGAGATGTGAAGTACAGCTACAATGTTTACCACTGTTGTTAATTTAATATCTACACCTTTAATAACCTGACTGCTGTCATTTGCTGAACAATGATACACGATGGCCGGTGAACAGCCAGATAGAAGGTATTAACTTGACAGCATAGCAGTCCATTTGGTACAGTTAATTAGAGCACTTCTGGGCAAACTTACTGTTGTGCGTCTTGTAGGGCATTCTCATGCAGAAATGCATTATTGAATCGCTGGTCCTTTAATGAATGTGAGGAAAGAATACATTCATAAGGCTCTAGCTTTTCTTTTCTTTCTGAATGGAAAAAGTAGTAACAAGAAAATTTGCCTGGCAAAGTCTTATCATGAAAATAATAATAATAAAAAGTTAATATTTCATATATTCTAGCAATTAAAAATACTTATTTTATATCCATAGGCTTTTATGAATTCTTTACTGAACAGAAAAATAAATGCATATGGAAAGAAGTACTGTGTTCTCTTACCCAAATTCACATGTCCTTAGAGAGAAAACAGAAATAAACACACACACAACACCACATCATAGTAAACCGTTTTCAGAGAGTTGAGGAAACATCTGATTTCTCACAGTTGATAGTGTCTGATTAGTGCTTTAAGACTCTTGACTATGTACCTCAAGTCTGTATTCATTTTTGGAGCTATACTACTGCCTGTTACACAAGGATGGAAAAACTCAACACTTAAACAAAATTATTTAGAATGATATTCTGAGAATCTTGTTGAGTCTTTCAATGTGCTTTTTCTTGTAAGAGGACTTAAACAGGAAGGGTACTTCAGCAGTCACAGCATTTTAGAAATAATTCTGCTACAGATTTTCCATTTAGTTTTGGATTATTCATCAATGAAAAGATTTTCCAGGGTTTTAGAACTCTAAATGCCATTGAGAATCTGGGACTTCATTTCTGTTTGCTTCAACTTCCTGTCTGTAAAATGTGGACTTCCTTATTTCAACTACTGTGACATGTAAACTACTGTCTACATGTAAAAGAGTACATGACTTTCTTGTATGACATTGACAGATGACACACTGAATTCAGATAGAAAGACAGTTGCTAAAATATTATATGGGCCCTTAAGCTGTCATGGTTAAAATACACCTGGCAGCTTCTGCAGGCAAATATTAAGCATAACGAAGAGTCAATCTGAAAAGAATAAAATTTAGCTGGTTTTGACTACTTAGACTGAGTGACCATTTTACATCTAGATGCAGGATAGTCTTAAGAATCAGTAAGAAACAAAATTACATCTGCAATATGAAGACCTGAAGAAAAATGCTTAGCATAAGGAATAGCTTAATATAATTCTTGAATGAAATACATGTCTCCCTGTTTCTCCATGCTTAATATCTTCCCATACTCTATGCTGAGTATCTTCCCGTGGAGCTTGCTTTTCCACACCTTGCAAGAGTTTTTTCAATGTTTCTCAAACATTTTTAATGATAAGGATTTCACAATGCTACCAGCAGGAGGCATGACATATTTTGAAAAGTATATTGCATTTCTAAATATTTTTGTAGGACAACCAGAACTGTGGTTCAAGTTTCAGAACTGAGAGTTAATTAATAGTGAAACTCTTTTGACTACTGAAAAGACTATCTACCTAATCTACTTTTTTTTGGAAAGAAAAGAAAAAGAAAAAACATCACTAATAAACTTGAACATGTCACTTCTTGTATTTATTGGTATTTTTAATTAAAAAATTCAGTTTAAAAACTTTCTAGAGAATGACTTCCAACTGAAACTGTCTATCTATTATTTTAAATAACTTTTCCTAGTATATTAATATATGCTAGAAACCATGAAATTCCATAAAGGTCTGCAAAATAATATGAATCTGAAACTATGAAGATACTCCCCATACAAATACCTTTATTGACTGCTGTGAAATGCTCACAGCCAGCTCCAAGCATAGATAAACAGCTTTTTAGGTACAATACGATTAGAACAAAGCTGCTGAATCTCGTTCTTCTCCCACTCCATTTACATGTTGACAATGACAAATCTGCATGGCTTTGAGAAGAAACTGGCCTAAGTATTTCAGTTTTTAATTCCTTATAAAATGGTTCTCATCCTTAGGAAGCAGTTAACTTCACAATATATTACCTGTGTGTGTGTATATTTGTCTGTTTCTTCCACATTTGCCTGAAAGAATAAAATGAGACAAAGAAGAGACTACTTTAAAGAACAGGATGTTCATTACTCTGCTTTAGATTCAATTGAAAATAAACTTTTCCTCTGAATCATTTTTCCTGAGATCACACACAAACACAAACTAGAGAAGACAAATAGGACCTGGAGATAGACAAAAGCCAATTATATTTTAATAGGCTCTCTTCTTAACCTTTTCCTTTTGACTTTAAAGAAAAGATTGTGTCTTACCTAAGAAAAAAATAAAAGATAAATAGTTGATTCAAAAGGAGTTTTTCATTTCATCTGAGGAATTAATGCAAAGTCTATCAAACTTGACCCCCTACTCCCCTTCTCCCTCTCTTCCGTTACCCATAAGGGTACCCATACCCATACAGTAGAGATCTAATTAATATAACTAGTGTATCTTGAATAAGATTAATCTAATTTTACAAAAATTACTTTAAAAAGACCAGATGAATGATGCAATAGAGGAAACTTAGTATATTTTAATTTCTAGGAAATTCACTTCTAGCCCAGGTAGAGAGTCCACTTTTCAGTATGTAACCAGTTTCTACAATTTGGAGTTAGGATAGCTTTTAGGGCATCATGGAAGTGAGACTCACATATCCGGAGAATGTGTTGTATCTATCCATGTTGTACACTTAATTTTTCAACTTTTAGAACTATTAGCACTTTTCCTAGAAATGTCAAAAACTAGAGGAAATGTTTTTTTTTTTTTCCCACCTTCTTAATCTCATCCAGGTGGAGTTGCGGGAAAATATTTCTATGAATGTTTGTTTTTCTCTTGTGTTCACTTAATGAAATGAGAACTTGAGAACTGAACTTGACAGAAGTAATGATGTCTGGCATCTTATACTTTAGAATCATTTACAGACAGGACAAAAGCTTCAGCAGCACAGTAGTGCATGTGATAAGATACAGGACAACAGCTCTAGGTACAAAGTGGGAATCAAGAAACTCAGTAATATGCATGACTAAAGGCAACTTTCTTCAGAAGAAGAAAACTAAAACATACAGGGATGATTGATGGAGTTAATAATTGAAACTGATAAATTGCTCAAATTCTGCCAATATTGCAAAAAAAGCAATTCCAGGAACTTACAGTCTTTAAAACATGGCTCCCTATGGTACTGAAACTTAACATGGAAAATTTGAGAGTTTGTACAATAGCCATTGAGGCTAGTAATTATAACCTTATGTGTCTGCTCTTACACATACCTGGACAGACACCTTCCTAAATCTCCATCAAGCTGCCCATGAAATGGAGATTTGAATGGAGATGTGAATCCAAGACATAGAGGAAGGCAGATGTATCAGGTGCAAGGGGCTTGAACCCAAAGAATGACTGTTCAGCCCTGAGGAAAAGGAGAGAGAAAGAGCGAGGGGAAAAACAGAACATATTATGGAGAAAGACATTAGCTTTAGGTGTGCCCCAGTCTCTGTTTCACAATGAAAAGATGGAGCTCACTGAGAAGCTACTGAAGGAAATGAAGCAAGGAAACAAAAATGATCACCATCTATTCCTTCGGATAGAAGAAAAGACCCACCTCTGAATGCCTGCAACCCTTTCTCAGAGCTGAGGAAGGAATTGCAAGACTTAGAAAACTAGGTGGTTGCATTTGTCATGAGGTGAAGATAGGTACTGCACATAGAGTTGGGATATATATGGAAATATATCTCACCTTCTTAAATAATTGATCTCACACAACATCCAGATAAAGGTATTAATGCATCTAATCTGCCAATTGGACTGCACATGCATTTGAAGCATCAAATCAACAACAATGACATCTTTAAAATAGTGCTACTATGTTCCATTGAAATTCAGTGTTTGAAGTGGGTTCTAGTAATGAATTAGTTAAATGCAATTATGCACACAGAATCAGTTGAAAGCCTGTTTTACCAAGCAAGATAATTGCACAGCTCTTGTGTGTAATTTGAATGATATTTCATAGTATCAATGAACTGCAAAAGTTTAGAATTAGAGTAATATTGCTATTCTTTTCAGTTCAAAGATAAAGAGGAAAGAGATGTATGGAAAAGATTTCAGTGAATTTTGCTTTTTGGAAGTTTCTGAAAAATGCTTTCCTTATGGCCAAAAAAGTCAATCTTGCTCATATCGCTTAGCTACTTTCAATTTAATGCCGTACATCATAAGACCAAGGACAATCTACCATTAAGAAAAGAGAGTTCTTTTCTTTCAGATAGGCCTTTCAGAAAGTTCTTCCCTCTCTGTGAAAAGGACAATATCCCTTGAAGAGGGATAACTTCCTAATCAGAAGTATTTACAAGAACCATTAAGTGAGTTGAAGAAATAACTTTGAACATGGGTGAAACTCTTTAAATACTATGTATGGTGAAATGCTGTGGTGAGGAGTCCATTCCAGACTTGGCTGATTAGTACAAGTTTAAGACCAAATTGGTTAATTCATCTTGGTGTGATTGACTTCATATCAGTGAAGATTCTGTATTACAAATATTAACTTTTAATAGCTGCAACATAACTTTTTCCTTTGCTTCACTTAAGCTCAGTAGCATCAGAACAGACACCCTAGTCTAAGAAATATTTTCTGCTCTGAGTCATACCGGTGACTTTGATCATGTCAACATGTGCTACATTAAACAAGTGAAGCTACAATTAACATTATAAAAGTGTATTTGATAAATGTACTATAAAAGAAAATATGTATAATGTAACGTAACATGAGATATGTTTCCCTTAGAATACACTTCTGATACATAGTGCCTTTGGTTCTTTGGGATTAAGTATATTGAAAACAGAAAAATTATTAAAGGTTAAGTACTATATTTTTCATCATAAATTTTCACTGCACAGTAATGAAAACTGAATAAGCAGATTAAAAACTGATTTAAAATTAATCCTCAAATCTCTTATTCAATAGATTTCAGTCTTCAATTAGTAACACAAGATTTAAAAAAATCACATTGAACATACCAAGATTTATGTTATTGTCATGACTGTTGTTGCAAATAACCTGGGTATATCAAACATGAAATAAAAATGCCCCCTGAATCTTATTTTAAAATAAGATTTAATGAACAAAAGAAAAAGAAATCATATATTAAATTTCTTGTACTAATATTGATAGTAAATAAAATGAGGTTATACTAGGTTTTCTCAAACAATGGTATAGACAAAAATTGTTTCTAGAGAAAATTAATGTCTGCTGAATCTATTACTACAGAGAATTTATAAAACTGCATTTATTGAATGAGTTAGAAAAAAATGAATAAAATTCTAATCTCAAAGAAGTACCTGGCCCAACTTTCAGTGACTGCAGTAGGACTTGTCCTCCTTTTTTAATTAAAAATGGTCATGTGTCCTGCTCTTTTCTCACTTTTTTTTAAGCTTTGCATTCTGAAGGTCTCCATCCCATCCACTTAGTTATACACACATCTTTTAAGCAAATTTGCTTTAAACAGGAAATAATTCTAGAGTTGTATTATTTTCTACCAATTTTGGTAAACCTGAAGCAAATTTCCCTCTAAATTCTGTAACTGAGGTGTTTTTTTTTTTTTTGAAAAAGATATTTGACTTTTGTCATTTTATTTTCAGAATTAATCTCAAGAAAAAATAATAACTACCTAACACCAAAAGACAAGAAATATGCAAAGATTGATTTATTTACTTCAGAGTTATCAAATCAGTAGGTACTGAATACTGTAGGTTTTCCTGAAGAACCGTGATTTGCTTCTTCAGTAGCTGTGTTAATGCATCTCAGGCTTATTAAAGCATGAGCAGCTCAAAGTATATCAGATTTAATTCCATTTTCCCATCTGCCTCTAGCTGTGTTTTACAATATATAGAATATATCTCTTTCCTGGCTCCTTCAATATTTTACTTCAGGATAGAGAAAATAATTAGAAAGTATATTGTATCAATAATCTCCTCATTCTTAATCAGAAAGAAGCATTTAATTTTCACACTGACAAACACCATTGGCATATATAAAAACAAATATTAGTTCTTCCTCTCTGGCCCCTCTGTTCAGCCATCTCCAGACATGGTACTTGTGGGAATCACAGCAAAGCACTAGGTGGGGCCAATCCTCCTCTGCAGGTTATAACTAAGTCTCATTAAATCAACGGGACTTGCTCATACCCTGCTGGGGAGAATAGGGCTTAGGCTCATCATTTCCCATCATTATGTCATAAAGGTAACATGTGTTCCCTCTGAAATAATTCTCTCTCTGCAGAAAAACAGAGAAACTCATTTGGCTTTGAAAAACTACCTCTGAAACTCTGCAGGCTACAGCTGGGGGTTGGTGACAGCCTAAGCAGAAATTGGTTCATAATTTTGATCCATTTCACTCCTAGATTTAAAAATAAAATAATAAAATAAAATAAAATAGGCATATTTATAGAGCAAACTGGATTCTTTTGTTTGCATTCCAGTTTTTGTAGCTAGAGAGGACTTTCCCAGAAAGCAAATAGCTTTGTTAATATGCCTAACCATGCCTATATGAATATAGTAAAACAGAAGCTATCAGATTAAGTAATTTAATGCTGAGAGATGGGCTAACACCTTGGACATAGTAGCATAACCATATGTCTTGCAAACAAGCAAGCTAGTTTATGTTTAATTTGTTCAAATCATTGGCTCAAATCATCTGTAGATGCCCTCTACAAATTCTGGATCTACAAGAAGTGTGTTTTTCTTTTGGTTTAAAAAATACCAGTGCATAATCTAGTCTAGTGTTCAATATAAAATAGGTGCTTCAGTTACTGAGTTCATTAATCTGTCCTTGTTGGAAGGACATGGAAGACTGATTTGAAGACATTACAAGTGGAGAATCCAGGATTTCATCTGGCACTTAGTTCTTATGGTTAGACATCACTACTCTTACAAAAATGTATGTCATATTTTGGAAAACCAAATCAGTCTCCTGTTTCTCCATTTGTGAAAAACATCTTTGCCTATATGCTATATTATTTGCTATACTTACTTATAAGGACTTCCCTTAGCTTCATGTTGGAGCCATAAAAAATGTTTCTGTGAAGCGGATCTGGGTTGCTCTGGGGCATTATATTGACAGATGGAACAGCTGGAGCGTTTCTTCAGCCACTTTCTTTTCTCCAGGATGACAACTGATCAGAAGGTTCAGGACCTTCATCTTTGGTATGGTCAGATGGTCATAGGTATTCCTCTCCGGTTACCTATGTTATCAGGAAAAGCAAGTATCTTGAAACAAACTTAGAAGTGAAACATATAACTCTTTATGAAAGACTGAGAAATGACCTGATCATTCAGTGCACATAAAATAGCTGTACAAATGCAGCTAGCATGAAGCACTTACACGGTTGTAATGCCACAATTTGTTAATGGTAACTGTAACTCTATCATATAACTCTAAGAAGTGAGATTTTTTGGAAGAGAAAAGGAATGGCAAAAAGCACAGTATGTTTGCACATTTGTTGATAGCCAGAAAATAGCCACATTAAAAATATTCTTGAATAACTGTTTTTAGATATTTGTTTGTGTATCTCTATCTTTACTAGATTTCCCAGAATTTGAGCATATCCCCCAAAAAGGAAGTATCTTTCTAGGGAGATACTTTGTCTAAATTAAAGATATAGAAAATGGATCCATAAGTAAGTACCAGGGATACATAGGAACGAATCAGTCCCTTGAGGTGACTCTTTCATAAACTATGCACAATGCCTGGGCAATTAATTGAGAATAATTACTTTACTTCTAGATATCTAATTTAGATGAGATGAATTTTATCTTGACTGACTGGATTTACATTTTCATTTTCTAATCTTTATGTTAAATACATCAATGTTCTAAGTACTTGTAACTTCATTTAATGCAGAGAATTGTTGAACCATGTGACACATTTCAGATGGCTGAGTCACAGCCCAAAATTAGTCTTCACTAGAATATTTAATGGTCTGAGCTTAAATCAAGGGGACTTGAGTAGTTAGTGCATGAGGAAATGTTGCCTTTCAAAAGGCAACTCAATTTCACATGTAGCAGACCAATTAAATAAATATAACTTTATTATATATTGCTTATATTAAAATTTCAATTTATCTGATTTTTTCATTTCATTTTTTTATTTCATATTGTTTATCCCTTGTGAAAGTGTCTGAAATTTTCTGTGTACTGGGATTTTCTTCCAGATATGTGTGTAACTGCTGTTCATGACAATTATGTGTATGGATCAAAGGAAAATTAGGTCTGTATGTATTTTTTCAGTAATTAGAGAGGTGATCCTTTCTTTTCCCAATTTCCTAGAATCAGTTTTCCTTATGATCCTTGCCAGTTTTCAGCCCAGACCACAAATCTAAGCTCCTGACTATGCTAATTATCATATTAAATCATGCTACTCTCCAAGCTCTGGATAGTCCTTATTGTCATGATCTCTCTCATGATCTCTCACTCTCTTAGTTCAGAGAAGTTTTATGTAGAATGAATTTGTTCCTTCCATAAATACAATTCAAATGTTAAAGGACAATTGGAAATAAAAGGACTGAAGTCAATGATGACACTGCCGTGATTTATGCTGCCAAAATCTTTTAAAGAGCTCTAAGAGATGCAGTTTCTAAAGAACTCTAGAGCATTTTGTCTTCCCTTGTAAATTCAAAATGCACAGGCCTTTCTGCTCCCTTGACCCAGGGCTTTTGCATTTCATCATACTCAGGTTCAAGTATATCAAGAACACTGATGGAAATCCTGTAGCCTTTTGCTGGTTCAGTGGCTCATTTTACATCCTGACAGGAAAAAAAAAAGCTTCATTTTGTATTGTGCAGTTGTGCAGTCTCCCTGTGCTGAAATGATAAAAGTACTTAAGATTTGTAAATGTTATTTATTCCATGAATTTAGGAAGACACAATGGAAATGAATACAAATAACATACCTCTCAGTGTGACCTGCATTGTGAGTATGGAAAACATGGGGTACCTCATTATTGCAGAAAAAGACAGCAATATCAGCCTAAGGTGGTAACAGCTCTTTCTAAATAATCTTAAAATTCAAACACAAATGTCAAATTGCAACATATTTCAATTGTGTTACTTACTATGTGTAACTTGGGATTTATTCATATAAATTTTAAGGAACGTTCCTCAGGGAAACAGGATAAAACAGAAAACTATCTATGGGGCTAGGAACGTATGACAAAAGAAACCAAAAGGAAGGTCCTACAAATGATGCTGAATCCAGAAGACAAATTTAAAAGGGGTAATTAACAGTTTTACCTCCTTTAACTTCCTAACTTTCTCTTATTTCCCAGTCTTGAAATCCAGCCACTCTGCTTTTCAAATCAAACACTGAAGGCTTTTGTTATATAGTAACAATGCTAAAAGAACAATTTATATATGAGTAAGCAGTGGCTTTGTTTTCCAAATAAATTGTGGCAAAAGAGACAGATAAACGATTTCTTTGTGCAATACTTAAAAGTTACTAGTTTTAAACTGGGTTTAAATAGAGAAATTTCCTCTTGTTCAATATCCTATTTTGTGGATGAATGACTGATTAAATAAATAACAGTTTTTGTAAAGTTTAGTGCATTTTTAAGTCTATGTAATTTGTCTGATTGAAGACTAGAATTTGGCCAGAAAACAGAAATACATCAAGTGAACAAGGGTATGTCTTTCTCTTTGCAGTACCACATCGAGATCACATATCTTAACCTCAGGATTTATCTTATTTAATTTTGCCTATCTAAAACATAGACTCCCATCAAGGCAAGTCATCAAGTCTCCCTTTTACCTAGAAAGATGTAGGTATCCCAAAAGGTAGTTCATGTCATGCTAATGTAGGTGTACAAGGTGGTATTTAGACAAAATAAGGTGAATACCTGCCCACGTCTGTATCTTACATAACAATGGTGGAAGGAAGAGAGGGACAAAGGAATAAAGGAAGGATAGAAGAAGAAAGGGAGAGATAAAAGGAAGGAAGAAAGGAGGAGAAAAAAATGAAAAAAGAATAAAATGAAAAGATGAAAGGAAAAAGAAAAAAGGAGAAAATTGTAGTCACATTACAGAGTGATACTCAAATTACATTTACATTCCATCATTATTGAATAACTATTTAAACTACCACTATCACCACCATTTCAGAGCTAAAGACAAAGTAATGAAAAATCAGACTCCCTTTTGCTATAACACAACTGATAAAATTATTTCAAAAAAGGCCTAAAAATAATGCTTCCATAAATATTTAGTCATCATGATCCTCACATTATTATCAGTACTGTAAAATGAAAGTTTTACAACTTGTAATTTACTATTGATATATGCTTGATAAAGTCATGGACTTTGCTGGATGAAGATAATTCAGTACAAATAAGAGGGAGTAGAGCCTTGTCCCTCCACTTTTCAGCTCAATGATTAGATCCTTTGAAAATGGGAGTAGTAAACAGTTAGAAATGTCAAAATAATGATGTTGCAGTTTGTGAATTACTCCTTGGATGTAAGGATGAGAATCCTATGTCAGTAGCATGAGAATCATCAAATTTCAGAGTCTGTTAAGCCTTGTGGAGAAAGCACCTTTCAGTTTGAATGACATTACAGACTTGAATTCTGAATTAATTAATCAGATATTCAAGTGACTTTTCATCAATTTCTGGTGAATAGAGCGCGTTTCATCAGGCTTGGACAGAAAGTAATAGCAGTGCATTGCTTATTTTATTTTACCTTCCTTATCTGAAAGACTTTGAAGCATTGTATGGGGGAGAATATTTTAAGTCTAATGTGCTTTGAATGATTCCAATTTGTGCCCACTTTAAGATAGAAAAGGCAAATATTTCTCTTTTTACCATAACTCAAAGGACTCAGAAGAAAAAAACTGTTTTAAAAGAACAGTGAACAATTAATGAGCAAGTTTCTCTCAATGAACAGTATTCTAAACATGCTGAAAGTTGAAGAAATATTTTATATCATAATTTCATTTAAGGAATTACTTGGAACTACTTGGATTTATGATAAAAGCATGAGGTTGAATTTTGTATTCTAGATATTAAACATATGTTGCTAATCTGAAGAGCAAGAAAAACACCAATGATAGTTTCTCCCACAGTACTGTTTTATATATTAAACATGCTATTAACTTTGGGAGGAACAACACGTATGACAGAAATATCTTTCAATATCAGTCATAGCTGATATGACAAGTTTAGCATGAATGCTCGAAAGTGTTTAAAACTATTTATTTGACATTCACCAAACACAGTTTAATGACCGTGACATTTTAGCCCAGCAATTTGTTTTAATAATTTTCATTTAAAATACTTGATTTTCCATATACCTCTTCTTTTCTTTTTCATGTATTTATTAATTTGCTATTGGAGGTGGTAGTGTAATCCAAATCTTTCAGATTTTGAGTAATATAATTTAAGATCATGAACATTATAGGTGTGCCTAGACTTAGGGGGGAAATGAAAAAACTCTTAAAAATTTTGTGGGGTTGTGTTTTTTCATTTGTTACAATGACAGTAAGTCATTATGTCCAAGATAACTATTCTTATGAATCCATATGTATATGCCAGGGGTTATCCTTAAAAACAGAATCATATATTATTATGAAACTGCAATTTATGAAAAATTCTCTCATATGAAAAATCTTTAATAATGGTCTCCTATAATGAACATAATGAATTTAAGAGTCAGAGTAGGAGTTTTTTTCTCAACATTTTCCTGCAAAAGCAGTTAGGACTATGGAATGCAATAAGGAGACTGATATATTAAAATGCAACAGTTGAACATAAACTAACTTGGAGGAAAGTAAGATTGAAGGCTGGTGTTTAGCCTAAAATTCTGAACAAAAACTCAGGATATTCATGTCTTATATGCCATATAACCATCCATATTCTTTTTGTCCTTGAATATGTTATCGTTTCTATAGCTGAGTTGGAGTACATATAGCTTACAGAAATTCATTTGAACAAATTAATTCTTCTACTAGATTAAGCATTTTAGCCCATATTATTTCTACAGGAAAACATAGTTGTTTATTCCTCCTCCTCTACTCAGCCCTGGTGAGGCCACACCTGGAGTACTGTGTCCAGTTCTGGGCTCCCCAGTACAAGAGGGAT
>JAUBOD010000216.1:92997-121331 GCA_032353885.1 Nothura maculosa | reverse complement strand
AATCTTTTACATTATTATACAGTTCATATGGATTTAAGCATTGTTTGCTTTAGATAATTTCTTTTGTAAATTCTGCTCATGCAGTGAGATGCAGTGATATCTCAGGAATCGTGAAGATTACATACATTCTATTGCATAAATGAAAGTTAAATATATTACCAAAAGAAATGTTCATATGAAGAAAGCATATTCTTTCTCAGAATAAATATGTTCAGTCATCTGATAATGATTTTGCATATGAATGAAACAAATTAATACAATGAAAATAATCAATAAAATATGTTTAGGCCTGTGTTTATATTTCTAAATTTTTCAAAGCATTATTCTTTTCTGAGGTGCTTTCTGTTCGTCTGTTTGTTTTTCTTTATTGGCCAAGTCTAACTGCACAGTTTATTGTCCCTTCCAACCATCCATCAGAAAATAATGGGAAAAAATAAAGTAACAAAAGGTGATAACAAAAACACAATGTGTTCATAAATTATACTTATATATAAAGCCATTAAATAAAACACTGAAGAATATCTGTATAGCTTCATTGTAGAATTTTAAAGCATACTCTGGAGAGCTATCCACTTAGAGAACAACAAACAACTATTTATCTAACTTTGAATTGCTCGTTTTATGACAGCAAAGTGTTCCTCTGAATTATTCTTATCATTTCTGTATATGTATATGCATATGTGTATATGCATACAAGATATAATATCTTTAATAAAATAACACCTGTACAAGATTCACCATCTTACTAATAATTGGAAATAGACTACAAAAATGCAGACTACTTATAACTAGGAACATTGCAATTGCTTTTTAAAATAAGTGTCTAAAAAGTGAAGTAAGACTGCTGAAACCAAAGTTACAAAGCAATTAACATTGTGTTTTCCTTTTTAATTGAAAGTGAAAATGTAGTTCTGGCTCAACAACTGTGACTGGCTATTCCAGGTTCTCTGCATTTCTTACTTTTATTAAGTAAAGCCTTTTCATTCAGCTAGTAGAGATAGCAGGGAATGTAGTCTTGTGTTAATAAGAAAAAATGCACACAACAAGAGGCCCTAGATTTCTTGGGGATTTTGTTTTGTTTTGTGGGATTATTCTATGGCTAAATACATTTCTTTTTCCATAATATAAGACTAAGTCAAAATATTCATCCCTTTTTCAGAGTATACTCCCAACTTTAACCACTCAACCTGATATATCTAAATATGATTATTTGATACACTATTTATAATTAATTATATTATTCTATGAGTATGATAATTATTATTTAAAAAAATTTTGTCACTTTTCACTTATTTTTTAATATGTTTAACCATATCTATTTTTTTAATCAATCTTATCCCTAAAAAGAGAGATGCATGAAGGTCACCATGGAAGTCTCATAAACCATTGTGAATAATGTCAGAACTATAATTTAATTAGTGGCCCATCTGTCACTTTCTGTTTGACGAGCACTAAATGTCCAATTATCATTTAATATCTGCTCTAATCAGTTCTGGCAAATTTCACAGGCACACTAGAGATGACATTAATAGATGGAAGTGAGGATACCTTTGCCACATTATCAAGCAGAGAAAACTTGTGGAGTTTTGACTTACAATGAGGAAGGTATGAATTCACTCCAATTAGTAGCAAAGGCATTTTATGTATATATGTTGTATTAATGGATATTATCATCTAAAGTTTCCACTTGATTTTTCAAGTTTTTAGAAAACATTTCTAGTTTTAGTGTAGTATCCAAAAATGATATCAAATATTGTATTCTCCATGCCGCTGGCTTCAATTTCTCTTACTTTCTTCATGAATTACTTTGAATTACTTTCTGTTTCTCTCTCTTTTTTTTTTTTCTGTTCTGATATTAGCTCTGGACTGCTGAATATGCACAATGGTTAAGGAAGAAAGAAAACAAGGACATGTCGAATAAAAATTAATAGTTTTTTTTAACAGAAATACAGAAACTGCATGCTGAAAAAATAATACACAGAAGATTTTAGTCCATTGCTGGGACAGAGGACTAATCAGCAAGCCAAACAAAATGCTGACCTTGTTCTGGCACAGGAAGAGCAAAAGAGCAAAAGAAAAAAGAAAACAAAAGGAAAAGGTTGTGTTAATGAAAACATATAGCATGCATGCATTTTCAGATAGGACACAAAAGGGACTGCATGTTACAAAGCACACAATAACATGCTGATGAGATTGAGGACCTATGAAACACATATTGACAGCATCATAAAATGCACTTTTCCACTTGTAATGAGAGATTAAAATCCCAACTATCCACACATTGGGTCAAGGTCAGGGCAGCCTACACCTTCTCAGAGCTGAGATCAATAAAGCAAGTCTCTGAAAAAGGTTTTTGTCTTTAGAAGAAGTTTCCTCTAATAGGCAAGCACTGTTCATGTGACATTATAGATTTAGTCCCAAACTCTACTTCTAAGAGAAATGCTTCAGCACTTGGGGAAAAAATGGCAAAAAGATGTTTGTAATATGACTGCATAGGTTTGCTGCTTAGCAGTTAATAAGACTGGGATTGCTGCCTGGCAGATCCACTGCAGTGATAAAATAGCCAGCCACAAAGTAGATATAAAATAAAGTCCTTTTTTCCCTCCTGCTATAGGTTTTGGCAGCGACTTTAAAGATAAAATGTCATTTCTGATACTTCCATATTTCTACTTATAAGATTGAATTTGAGATTGTACTGACTACAGCTTGAATGTCATAAGAACTTGTCAGGCTGTTGTGATCCTGCTTGACCCTTCATTATTCTACCCAACCCAACATACTTTATAACATGAAGTATTTAGAAAATAAATCTACTGCTTGATGGTTTGGAGGTTCAATGACTATGCAGGAAGAGGAATTCTCATTATATGAATCTCTGTATGCTTCCTATGACCTGCGACTTTTTAAATCTGCTGTGCATATAAGGCACTGATTTAATAGTCGTCTTTTAAAACAGGCTGCAGGAAACTTCTGAATCAAGGCAGAACAAAGGATTCCTGCTTAAGGAAAACCAACAAGAACAGACACAAGACTAATGTCAACCCAGTGGAATGGAAATGCAGAAGGAGACTTGCAGTGCCCAGATATTGCTGATCCTGATTAATTCTTCTGCTTTGTCTCTAATGTCTGAAAAGCTAACCTCAATGTAGGATTTTTCTGTGAAAATCCCTGCAAGGAATCAGCCAGCTTGAGCAAAACCTAAAATGAGGAATGCAAAAAGGGTCATCAAGGGCCTTCTCTTGGGAAAGAGAACAGTGCCTTGGTTCTGAAGAGGTTTAAAATGTGCTTAGGAAGTGAAATAAATTATTTAAGAAAAGAGGAGGTGACACATATATAGGGCTGATATCAATAAGCACTAATATTAAGACTTTGATTAGATCTTTTCCTTTCTATAAAGCAGATTTTTTTGGTTCTCTCTGACAGGTAGGCAATGTCCTAATACAAAGTGAGTCTTGAGGACAATGCAGTGATCTGTCCCAGTGTACATCAATGTCTGATCATCACTGTGCAACCTATTCTTTGTAGTTATGCAATGGACAGCTAAAGAACCACATCATATGGAGAAATAGCATGAGCCCTACAATACTATCCTTTTAATAACAGTTCCCTAAGAAATTATTATATTTTTTCTCTTACTCACAAATTAACAATGGGAGTAGGAGACATAGCTCAAGCAACTACTCATTTCTTTTGCTGTTTTCATAAGCATAGAGACGTTTTCCCACTATAATACTGCATGTCTATAGAAAGAATTAGGATAAATAAGCAGAAATCACTAATGTTGAACCTGTGGCCTTTGAATAACATCTAATGTTGTAGATTTGAATATGTTTTGATAAAAAAGAAGCACCAGTTCACAAGATTTAGGGTAAAAGCTAAGTATTTTACAGAACTGTGAAATATTCCAGGTAAAATGTATGGTTAATTTTGATACATATTCAGAATTATTTCTGAGTGAATGAAAATACATTGTTGGGAAAAAAGAAAGAGGCCAAAATAAAAGAGAAAGGAGCTGCCACTCTTTTTGACTACATTTGAAAAGGATAGTTAATTTTTTGATGTGTGCCTGATGTTATTTATTTGCTTATTTGCATAATCATGATCCTACTTAAAGGATTTTAGTATATACATATGCAGAGAGAGAGAATATATAGAATATGAGCAATGGTAAAAAGAGAATGACAGATCAAAATTTACAAAAGCAATTAACTATTGCTTCTCCTGTTTATCTATTTATCATGCTTGAGGGATCTATTAGTAGTTCTAGACTGTAAATATTTTTCTCTTCTCATTTAATAAGAATCATGATGGTGATGACAATGGTAAGAACACTGTCATAGTGCATAGAAGAATTAGTTATGGCCAGAACCTTAATATAACAGGCTATACAAATAGAAAATACAAAAAATATTCTTCCTAACCTTCTTTTAGTGATGAACTGCAGATTGTGCCTCAGGAGTGATGATAATGCCCTAGCAAGTACTATGTGTTTATCTCAGGAAGTCCATATATCGATTAAAGTAAGCTGTAGCTTATTTGCATACAAATGTTGTGTAGGCTTTTACAGACTTTAATAGTAATCTTACAGCATTGACTAGGATAATCTGGCCACCATGAAAGGCCTATTAGTACTTGTCTTTTTGAAAAAGGTCCTGATGAAAAGACATCTCCCACAGAATGAGAGATGTACCTGTTCTTACTCAGCAGGTCTGTCAAAGCACATGAAGCTTCTTAAAAATTTTCAGAAATGACTGGCACTTTCTGAACATGGAAATCATCAGGATGCCAACACACAGTGACTTCTTAACTAGTTGTCAAATCATTGTAATTACAGCAGCATAGGTATTTAACTTTTAAAGAGAAATTATTTTTTTTCATTTTATTTCTCATGGACTGAGAAATGCCACGCATTTATCAAAGCATCTTATTACATGCTAATCCAATTTTTCAGATAACTGATGGCTTAATGGAGTCTCCTGTCTCCGCTCAGGTACTTGAGCCTGCCCTAAGTAAAATTTCAAATTCGATCCTTTCACAGAATCACAGAATGGAATGATTGAGGTTGGAAGGGACTTCTAAAGATTTTTAAAACCAGGACAATCTAGTCCAAGCCCCTGCTCAAGCAGGGACACCTAAAGTACAGGGTACAGGATCACATCCAGACAAGTTTGGAAGATCTCTCATTCATCTTTTCTGAGGGCTGACCAGAAACACATATTCTTTCCATTGTTACCTGGTGATGCTGTTCTCATGATGTTGTTCTCTCCATTGAGGTATATGAAGTCTTTTCTTTCTCTGGTCCTTGTGGGCTACAGATCTGCTATTCTCACACCAAGCTATTCAATACTTGTGAAAGTAATATGAGTAGATATATACAAGTTGCAAGGTGATTCTTCCTAAAAGGTAGTCAGGTAGAAAATGAACAGAGAACTGAGGTTATGTAGAAGTTCAGCATACCATGGCATTGAGACTATTCAACAATGAAACACAGTTTCTAACAGAGAATGTAATCTTGAAATTCAATAGTAATAACAATAATAATAATAAAAAATATTAAAGAAACAAAGAGAAGTACAGTAATACATGAAAAAGAAGAGAAAGAAAACTTTAAATATTAAGTATATGGCTGTAATACAGTTGATGCACAAAGAATCTGCAGTGATTTCCATGCTCTTTTCTGTTAAACTCCAGTTTCTGAGAAGGGAACAAATCTTTGTCTGCATTTCTTTAGGAGACTGTTTTTCTTTATTTTTGCTGCATCTTGCTCCCACAATGCCACATTTTATTATTTTATTTCATTTTATATTTTATATTTTTTATTTTTGCTAGAAGAATTCTCACTGATTTCCTAAAATGGGGAAATTCTCCCTACTCCTTTAAAGTAGCTTCATGTGTCATAACAATTAGGCAAGCTTTTCATAGTTTAGATTTAAAAATTAGGGGCAATTATGGTTTCTGGTTTTGCTCTTTTTGTTAAAAAGAAAGTATTATTCATTTGAAGGGATACTTGGGCAGTTACAAATTGCAGTCCTCAATTGCTCTAAAACTGAGGTCAGAATCAAAGAGACACTTTAAGTCTCTCAATGCTTACTGCAATATCCCAAACACATACACATTGAATAATGGGCAGACCTGAGTTTACATGAGTCCTGCAGGAAAAAAGTCCTTGAGCAGTCATGCTGCTGCATTCTACATTAGTTGCAACTTGTAAATGGTTTTCAAGGTTAACTCCAAATAAAGTACATTATGGCAATTCAGCTGGATGCAAAGATCAAACCTGAGAGATGGGACGATATAAATCTCCTCCTAAGATATAAACTCTCCTTTAAAAAATGACCACATAATTTCTGAGTTGTCTCCTTAAATCCTTTCCATAATGAAGTAGTAATGTAGTGACAACAGCAGAAACCATCACAGGACAATCCTTTCAGCATATTTTGCCTAAGTGCAATGCCTCTAGATTTTTGTTTTGGTCTTCTGCCTTTTTGTAAAAAGATTTTGTATAGAATTTCTTAAATGAAGCCTCCCACAAAGAGAAGTCCAAGTGCATTAATTCTGCAGAATATGGAACTATGAAATACTACTTTCTTCTACATACTCACTTAAAGACTGCAGAGAAACTGCAAAGAATATATTTCTAATGTGACTATTTGAAAATAAACTCTTCTCACCCATGTTTGCCTTCTTTTTGTCTTTGAAACGTTAAATTTGTTACCTTTATCTTTATATTACCATTATATGACTTTTATATGACTGAGTCATATCTATAAAAATATCTAAGAATATCTCTTAGATATTTTTTTAATCTCTATTATAGCTTTAAATTGAGATGTAAAATGTATGGAAAAATGTAAAACATGCAATTTTTTATACACAAAATCACAGAAATAGAGAATTCTACAAAGCATAAAAATGATTAGAGTAAGTATTTAGAACAATATACCTTAGTTGCCGTCTATCATACACATGTACCTGTTCAGCAAGCTATGTCTAGTCTTCTGTGTTGATTTGTTCTAAAGAAGCACTCTAATAATTTTAAAGTCAAAAGCCTCAAAAATTTCCATTCCTTGAAAAGAGCTTGAAAACAAAGGTGAATGTTGATGAATTCATTGACATCATTTCACCACCATTAGAAAGGCGTTTCGGGTTTTTGTTTTTTAACTATGGAATTTCATTTGAGGAATTTCATTCATTTTCAATTCTATGCCATATTTTTAAAGCTCACTCACTTCCATCAATTAAAGTTTCAACAGATGTCATTATTTTTATATTAGTACAAGTAATACAGTACATTTACTAGCGATTTTTGGAGAACTGTTATAAGTAATTGAAAATAAAGCACTTAAAATACATGATACATGTATATGTATCATCTGTGAAACTGATAGTGTTTCTTGCTGTAATTAGCAATGTGTTAATCATTATAAGTGTGTTTTAGCAATACTATACAGTGAGATTCTTGTGCAAGTAAAAGGTCAAAAAAAACCCAACAAATATAGATTAGACTTCCTGGTATGTTTTGTATATAAAAAAGAAAGTTAGATTGGAAACACTAATGAAATTCAAAACAGTCTGGAGATAGAAAGCATTTTCAGCCTGTAACACCCTGCAACACACCTGTAACACCTTTTTTTAGAATTCAGTTATGGTTAGTGAAGTCATGGTCAGTTAATTTTATATCAGTTTAACAGTCATATTCAATCTTAGATTCAAATTCCAAAATAAAATTGAAGACTTTATTTAATTCAAAATTGCTTTTATTTAGTAACTTTGTTTCATGTTGTTACATTTATTGTTCTTTTTTTTTTTTTTTGCTTTCGATATCTTTGGTAGGTGTCATGAGGACATATTACTAGTGTTTTGCTAGTTACAGTAAATAATGTCAATTTTTCTTTCCTGTTTTTAGAATAATCTAAATTTGATTTCCATTCTGTTCCTCACAATCTTCCTTCCGCAGTCTTTCAGTAACAATTGCCACTGAATTGAAAAATGAGTAAGCTAGCTCTCTGCCTTAGAAGCAAAGTGAACACGCAGAATATACATGAACAAGATTTGTCATTAATAGGTATTCATATGCTTACTATGCCCCAATCTTTATTTATCAGCATCTACATGCCACCTTCCTATTAGCTGAAATATTTTTTAGCAAAAATTTCTTTTATTGAAGGCACATTTGTAATGGAATTCAGTTCTTCACCCAGTTTCAAATATTAAGTTTGTTTCAAATATTAAGTTATATGTTAATAAACCTGTTTTAATTCAACATCTTGATACATTGTGTATGCTTCCCTTATTCTTTCTTACTGGATGCTTATTAGGTTTTTTCTTTTTTGTTATTCTTTCTTCATAACTTATTGATACTTTTGTTTCCTCTTTTTTTTTTCTCTCTCTCATTTCAAGGGCATATTTTTACAACTTTAGATCCTTCAATAAGCTCTCTTTAAACTTTTATCTGTTTTTTCTTTTACCTTACTTAGACAAGAAGAAATTCTTATAGGTAAACATGATATCATTCCCTCCCTATCCATTCCCATCCTTTCAGGACTTAAGACTTTAAAAGTTTCGATAGTACTTCATTTATTAGACTTTGGCAATTTGTGCAAGCATACTAGGGGCCAGTTTCTCCATATCAAACAAGCAAATATCCTCTTTCAAAATCTTTAATTTTTATCTTTTTTTTTTCTGTAATGTTTATTTTTTTCTCCTTCCCAATAAAATGTTCCAAATTCAAATATAAATAAGTAAATATATTGTTTTCAAAAAATGTAGTTGAAGAATTAATGTGGACTTGGATTCCACTGACTTTCTAAGTTGTTAAATAATTAAATCATTTATCTGGGCAATATTCATCAGGGAAAAGCTCCTTTGAAACTGTGAGTGTGACATTATAGACATTATATGCAGAAAGAGATTTGGGAAACTCAATCCACATGGTCCATCCACAGATTTTCTCCTGCACAGAACCATAACCCTTTGCTTTCATGATGTGATTGGTTTTGTGGTTCCCATTGGGAAAGCTGCTTCCAGCTAGTCAATAAAATAGAACAATTGAGACTGGGTTTTCTAGTAATAAGATTCTTTTTGTGTCAATGAAAACTGTCTGGTGATTGACCCCAGATATTTCCCTTAGTATAGTCTTTCTTCTTTGCTAAATGGCACTGTCAGAGACAGAGGAAGCATATACATTGTCAGGTAACATAGCTCTTCAGTTTACTTTTGCTTGTCTGCAGCACAAACACATCAGTTTGTTCCTGGATTTGTTTTTGAGTGAAAAAAAATTGTTCTTTGGAAGATAAAATCCTGAGTTGCTTAGCACCACAGTCAAAACCTATGGAGTGGTTGCTCTCCATAGACAATATAGAGACACTTTATACTTTGACTCTCTCTACCATAATGCATCCTGCACCATTATACCAGTGAATTCCCTTATGCGCTCACTCACAGATGCCTTTTTGTACATTGGTTGTATATGATATACATGCACCTTTGTTGCAATACAAAAAGAGCATGAGGCTAATGACTACAACACAATGATCACATTACCTTAAATACTTTAAATTGAAAACTTGGCAATGTTGTTACATAATGTGTTATTTATGCCATAACACTACACAAGTTCTACATGAAGGCCAAAAAAAAGGATATGAGCAGAGAGCTGTATAGTGTTAACATTTGCTGCAGATGTGAGCCAACCTGCAATACTTCAGCCATTGCTCTCTGTGAGGGAGAAAAACATAGCAACAACCAGATTAACTGGTTCCAATACCATAGACCCTGTACAGTTTGAAAAGCTGTAACTTGTTGCGATCTGGAGGTGCACTGACAACCATACTAGATACGTTTTAATATATACATAAATGCACTTTATTACATTCCCAATTATCTACTTACATTGCAAGGTATTTTTCCCAATCCAATTAACTAACCAGTATATATCTAGACTTCTTCATGTTTCCTGGGTTACTGCGTGAATAACCCTAAGTAGAGTTCAAGGTACCTATACATTTGGAGGCTGACTGCAGGAGGAAACATGGTATTTCGACTCCTTCTCTGCCACTCCTGTGGGATTTTAGCATGTAAATTAGACTATTAAAATAGCATATATAGTTGACATAATTCTATCACAGAATCACAGAATCACAGGGATGCCGCCCTGTGCCACCTGCTCTAGGTGTGCCCGCTGGAGCGGGAAGGTTGGACTAGATGATCTCTAGAGGTCCCTTCCAACCTTGTAGATTCTGTGTCTTTCTGAGCTGGATGCTCCTTCTTTGTCTCTGCTTACCTCAATGGAATTCCCTTCCCTCCATTTCTCCAGTCTCTCATTGAATCACTGTATGTCAAACTTCTATTAAATGACTGTCAAGATAATTATCTGTCTCTTAGAAAACTTTTCTTTTTAAAAGTTAGCAGATAACTCTAGAGACTTTGCCTTCTACTTGCGAAGGGAACTAAAACCTGGGACATTTTTGGAGAAGTAAGAATTCTCACTGTATATCTCTTTACAGGATGATGAGAAGAGAATGGAAAGTTGCAATCAGTTTGGTGTAATAGATTACATTACATTTCTATGGAGACAGAACAACATTGCTTGTTCCTACGAGTTTCTATTTACTGTCCTAACTCCTATAAATTGGTAGGCAGAGAATAACATTTTAGTAGCAGAACTACTGCTTACTCAGTACTTTGACTGATGCTTGCTGTATTTGCAGAGAATCAGATGCATCCTTTCCAGATGTTAATGAGGAATGGCTATGGATGGAAATTCATAAGTAGTTTTCATAAAGGAAGACTCAACACCCCTCTAAGGGTGCCCACCTTTGTAGCAACCTGTGAGAAAAGTATGTATATTTACTTTCTACTGAACAGCATGAATTAAAACCAGAGATCGAGACTTCACATTGCAGTGTCTTTGTTAGCTTAAAACAGGAGACTTGACAGAGTAAAGAGAGGGAAACGCTCACTTTTGTCACTGGCAATTGTATCAGTGGTGGTCAAAGAGTGATAGAGGCCTGAATACTTGATAATTTGCCTGCAGCAGTGCTTGCACTCCGTGGGAGTTGTTTGAATTAAACACTGCCAACCAGGGAAAAATCAATAAAGTTGTTTAAATGGTTTCACAGGGGCCTTTGTGATGATTGAATATTACTCTTCCTACAAGACTAATTTTTTTTTTCAGTTCATGACCAGTAACTAAAGTTATCCAGGCTAAGAGTTCAAATGAAGGCTGAGGGTCTTCCCTCCTTACTGTCTTCTTTCACTGAAAAATAGTTTTCATTTCCTTTTTTTTAACTAAACTACAACAAATCAATACAACTCCCAGTAGCAACAACATTAATGTTCTAAATATCCCTATTTCCAGCTAAATCTGCAGAAAAGAAAGGGCAAGATCAACACTGATTTACACTAGCTAAGGATATGCTCTAGTATATTTTGGGGTTAGATGACATTCAATCAATTTGCCTATGGAATGATGTACTATACAAAAAGGACTGCAAATACAGATTTTCACTGTGTACCATAGCATAAGATTTACTTCTATATGATGCTTTTGACTATTTGTGAAGATAAATATCAAGTTGAAGAATTTAATAGCATCCAAAATTGTAGATTTTAAAGGATATAGCAGAAATTTATATTATGAATAAATTAGCTACTAGTTTTGAAAAATTGTAATCAATCTCAGGCTATCTGCAGCATGACTGTATACAGAATCTCTTTACTGCTTTAAGTATTAAGGTCAAGATGCAGTATATGGTAGTTAAGAAATTTAGAGTCATGTTTACATGTTTAAATTTGAGTCTTGCCTTAACGCTATGTCTTAACGCTATGTCAGCTAATCGACTACCAATTCCTCCTATTGCTAGCGTAGACTATACAGCCTTTGTATAGTTAGAGTCAAACCAGTGGAAGCCGTCTACACTATCTATGTAGATACTGTTTCTATTATTATAAGAAATGAAAGAAATAGCATGAATCTTAGGAAATACTCTCTCACCATATCAATGGAAAAGATCCTTCCTTTCTTGTCTGGAAATGTAATACTCTCAATATAAATTTTTTTCATTCCTTATGAAATGTTTTCATTTCTTATTAAATGTTTTAATCCCTTAAACATCTTTTCTGAGGCTATCTTCATTATTTTCCTGCTAGAAATCACAGTGGAAGCAGAAAAAGAGTGGAATAAACAGGGTCATGAGAGCCAAGCCTCCTGGCTGTTTATCTTTGTGTCACCATTATTCAGTCTCTAGCATGTGCCCTGTTTTCTGTGCTAAAACAATGAAAACAATGAAACAATGACAATATCTAACTACTAAGAAATGTTCTGAGACTTAATTAACACTTATTACATGTTAAAACCTTCATTAAAAATTCTCTAGTGTGAATGAATTACACATTTTGGAGCAATAACGGAGGAAAATATGCCAACACAGAAAACAAGAAAGAAACAAAGAAAAATCATTTCAGGAAAGTCTTTGTAGTGTTTTTTGTTCATTTGTATGTTTGTTTGTTTTTCTCCACAGTTTTGGAAGAAGGCACTATAGAACAATTTATGTTGAGTTCCCTTCTTCACCATTCATTCTATTAGACTAACTGATTCACTGGAGCATATAGCTTGCTACAGCAATATATATTTACATGCAAGCGCCATTACAATAGTCTCTATTTTCCTCTGTTTTACTCACCAGCCTACACTAGCTCCCTACCCCAAATTTTGTCTTACCAAATACAATCAAACTCAAGTATAGCACTTATCTTGTTTACATATTAAAAAAAGACTATAAACCTTTTCTAGTCCTTCTTCTATGCCTCAAGTTGAGGATACAAGGGATTTTTTTTCTCTTTTTCTTGTAAATGATCACATATTTTTCAAAAATACGAATCAGAAGTGACTGGACTTCCATCTATTAAAACGTAGTAGTTTGTGTTGGGTTTTCATTAAAATTTTTCATAATATCTAAAGAAGAAGTACTAGTTCTCTCAATAAGCTTCCCAATATTTCATAAATCTGCATGATTAACTATACATCCTCAAATTTCTATTTCTTAGCACAGATTGTCATTTTATTTCCAAGTTCTATCGACAACTAGAAAATGCAGATGAGTCATAAATATAATTGAGGAAAAAAATCAAGATGTCTTTTAATTGTAAATAAACTTGAGAGAATGGGGAAATTTTTGGTATGTTTTCTACTTGAGCCTAAGTAGCTCATCCATCTGTCTTGGTAAGGTACTTTTGTGGATGTGTACCATAGGCCCTCTGCTGGAAAAGTGATTATCTGACTACACTGAGACTTGTCTACTGCACAAAATGGTCCTTCAGTTAGACTATTGTAATGAAGTCACAACTTCATTTTTGTGGTTGTCTGCTTTAGTGAATGAAACAAACACATATTTGTGGCCATGAGAAAGTTTTTTTTAAAAATTGTCAAGTAAAGATTATTAACTTTTTAAGAGCTAATAATTTTCCATCTGATGAAAATCTTAATTAAAAATCCTTATGTTAGTTGATTTTTTTTAATTCCACTGTTGATAATAAATTCTAATATCTGGATTGTCTTATATGTGACATTTGCTTTCATAAGCCATGCAGTTATCAGGAGCTAATCCTGTAGAGAAACTAATCAAGGAAGGTGTTACACAAATGCAAAACATATGATTAAAGAGAGGGAAGGAAAACCTCATGCAAAGAACTGAACATTATAATGAAATTGCCACAGAATGGAGATGTGAGGACTTCAAGCTCAGTTTAATTATGCCACTGAATGTAATCCCCTAAAACTGACAAGAATTGAACAGCTAATAATCAGTTTGTTTTTTACTGATTACTAGCTAATCATGTCACAAACACAACCTCACTCCCCTTTCTCATTTTGAATACAGGTGTCAGTCTTTCTTTCTAATCTGTGTTACTTTTATGGGCTAACAAGCCCTAATCAGCTAACATCAAGTGCTTTAACAACCAGTATCTTTAAAGACCCCCCTATTGTTGGTGGAGCAAATATTTGCACCCTTTAGCATCACATTGGTAAACATTGCCTGTGCTTGTGTGAAGTGATGAGAAATTCACTTATGCAAGAGCAGCAGATTTTTTTTACCTTATTTTCAAAGGTTAATTTCTGTTTTCCAACTGCTCAGTGTGTCTCTGCTGAGTGCTATAATTCTGTGTTCAAAGCAGAAAACCCATTTGCATTCATGATTTCTTGCAGATCATGACAGTGAATTCTGAGATATATTACTGTGAAACTTTTTTTCTGTAAAATGAAAGAATAAACCTTCATTTGATGATTTTTTATATGTCATCTTACTTTGGATCTGTAAATTCATAGAGCTATATGAATTTACTCCACCACAGCTGTTTGGAAGATGCCCATTGAATTCAGTGGACCTTAGGTATGACCTGTCAAGTTCAATGAAGCAATGTGGACAGAGAGTTAACTAATGTCAGAAAATGTAGAAAGCAAAGTAACAGAATACAAATGTATCAACTGATTGCTATGAGACCACCATCTATCTTATATTTAGAAAGATTTTTTGCAGAAAGAGATGAGGTGTCACTGGTCTTTTCAAAAGCAGTAAGCAAAGAAAGTGCTATATAAACGCAGAACACATAATTGAAGGCTGTAAACAAAGCTTGTACATAGAAATGAAAATTTTCATAAAATTGAACAAGATAGATAGGTAAAGGAGCATGAGTACTTCTATTAGGACTTCCAGTATCTCAATTGTAATTCCCAAAAATGCACACTGTGGCATTTTCATTTTCACAGTTAGGATGTGAGTGCCCAATTTCTGTGTATATCTCACTACTCATCTGTAAAGTGCTTACAAATCCCTTTTATTTGTATAAACACTGAGAACTTCTGCCATTTTGACATGTCTAGAGGATTTGTAGGCACTCTAAGAAACTTTATATATGATAACTACAAATACTAAGACAAGCATATTACAGCTTTCAGATTTTGAGGCCTATTGAAACCCTGAGTTCCAAATTGGATTTTAGGATCATGATCTTATTTCATGACTTGTTGTGAAAAGTTTGCATGAATGTATAATGTTCATTTATGGATATAAATATACAAAAATGTTCTCTATTCTTTAGTTTTTTAAATGACCATTAAAACTAGAGCTCAGGCATGCCTTTAATTTGTGTAGGTATAAAAAGTGGTTGCAAATGATGTTCTTACTATAAATTAGAAATTTAAATAAATTTAAATAACACTAATATTTGAATTTTCATGTTTAGATTTTGCTTTTCTTTAAAAAAATATAATTCTAAAAGAATTAATATAGCATCTCCACTGCCATAGATTAAAACACTTTTATTTAAAAAAGAACATTTTATCCAGAGTAAAGATAAGGAGATGAGTGACAAGAAGTCAACTACAGTAAAGACAAAAATAATTGCCTCCTCTGGCTGGATTCTTTAAATAAATAAATAAAATGAAAGAAAAGAAGGGAACTGACTACATAAAGAAATTGATTGATGTGTTACTGCTGTGTGATGTTCAACAAGCCTTTCTCTGGAGAGGCTTTATTGGTTTGCTGGTACTAAATTTTCCAAACATATATATATCTTCTGATGCACTGCAAGTTTGTCACCGTTGAGAAACTACATCAGCCAAGTTAGAAAAGTTAAAAGCCTGTAAAACTTAAGCCATCCTGAACTGCCACTAATGGAAAAAAATATAGAGAGATATTAAAGAAATTCAAAGTTATATGAAGGTTGATTTTTTAGATGAATGAGGGTGAAAGGTGGAAAGAACAGGCATTATATTTGCATATTACTTAAAATATCTACTTAGGGAACATAGAAAAGAATAATTTTAAATACAAGAATATCATGTCAGACAATGCTGCTAAAATAATAATAAAATAAGAAAAATAGGGTAGTTTAAATACTTAGAATCTCATTAAAAATCATAATTGAATCATCTGAGAACCTTCAATATAGTTCTATTAGTAAAGCAATTTTTAAATTGTCAGCTAAATATATGTTGTATCTATAAAATCATAACAATGAAGGAACTTGGCTTTGCTTTTTCTATAACTCTAAACCTACAAAAGTTCATTGTACAAGTTTTTAGAAAACCCTAGTTTTTTTCCTTTATTACAGTATAAAAGCTCATCTTTTCCTTAGGATATTTTCTTAGTGCATTCTCTTTTTTAAAGATTTTCATAATATAATTTACCTTGCACATTCAAAAAGCAATAATTTAGCACTTATTGCTTGTTTAAGGATATTTCAGCCATTTTATGACTTAAAAGAGTTATTTTGTTTGTTTTGCACCACAACGAGAACAGAAAAAGATCTTTTGGCCTCTAATAAGAATCTTACAAGAAGTCATTGAACGAAATTTATTCAAGTGTATGCAAGTATTCTGTTTGCAGAAAGGTGTAGTGCTGGGAAATATCACCTCAGTTCTGAAGTGAGATGAGGATAAACTATTTATCTGTCAAATATAAATCTTTGAAGTGTGCTGTTTATTCCATGGAATTCAGAAGATAATCTTTTCATTTTGAAGTCAACCACAATTCAACCATACTTTGAAACCTTTCATATTCACCTTCTGCAACACTGAAATGTTCAAGTTTATTGGCAGAAATCCTTCTCAAAAATATTTTTCTATGTGGAATGCTCAAAATATTGTCCCTGGAAAAGATGTTCAGTTGTGTAGAGGAACCTGTATCACAGTTGTATATATGCTAGAATAGGCACTGTAAACTTAGATCTAATGTTCTATTATCTAATAAAGACGAAAAGATATTATGAAACTTGGGAAATTAAGAAAACAATTAGATTTTTCTTTTCAGAATTCACTCATGTTCCACCTGTAAACTCACATGGGTAGGTAATATGGGCCTCTTAAAGAAGGATGATATATCCAGGTTTTCTTGTGAAACATTTTCTGATCATATATTTGTACTCCTGATCAAATGCATGATCAAGTATCTCTGGGAGAAACTATTTCTGAATCAGAATATAGTGTTGTAGTTGGGTCTTTTCCATTCAATAACATACTGATCCCTGGGAGCACTGTCCTCAAATCAAGTGACACATGTAGACGGAAAAAAAACAGCACAACCATGACAGTACATGTTTGTAACAACAAAACTAAGACAACTTAAAAACAATAAAAAATCTTAAAAACATGTTTAACTGTGTTCTGCTTCTACAAGAATATTTTGTTATACTAATTTAGTTCCAATTAGGCACTATCTTCCATGAAGAACCACCTCTGCCTGCAAATTATTACCCTGTTAAAAAGCTGACAGATTACTTTCTACTACTGTATGCAGAAATAAGAGATCCTTACAAATGACATGCCATAGCCATGAAAGCTGAGGACACAGGGAGCACTTATAGCTGATAAGAAGCATTTACTCTCTGCCACTTCAAAGGCAAATTCTCCCTTGGATGCCTTTAATCCTACCTGGCACCTTAAACCCGGTTCTCTGCACTGCAGCAAGAAGAGATGAAAGTGAGAAGGCATAGCAACAGAGAGACAAATAGATTTAACAAGATAGGCAAAGGACTTATGGACACAAAATATAAGAGGGAACAAGGAAATAATACTGGGAGAATCATAAAAATAAAAACAGTTAATAATAAATATTGTGTTTGAACAAATCTATTCCTTATCCAATCACAGAAACTGTCCACAGAGCTTAGAAAGAGGTCTTGTATTAGGAAATGCATTTATAAAATTAAATGCTAGTTGTACTTTTTTTCAAGAAAAAAATTATGTCACCTAGGTGATAAATATCATCAAAGAAAGTAGAGATTTGAATCTCTCAGTTAACTGAAATATTTTGCCCTAGAATGTAGAGCAAAATCTAATTTCTTTCCACATTTCTGCCTTTTACTATTCCGGTTTATTTCTGAAATATCAAAATATCATAGTAAAAACCCAGAAGAACAAATCTCCAAACAACTACATCTGGTAATAAGTGATTTTTTTTTCATTTCAAATGATCAAGTCTTAATAGAAATTCTAAATGAAGATATATTTCAATTCCTTTTCTAATTTAAATGCATGTATCCAGGCTTAGTTAGGAGCTATCCTTGGTCACAGCTTTCTCCATTTGAAGATAAGAAGTAGAAACTTTTCCATGGTCCAGTAGACTTCTGTAAACTGTTTACTAGAGTTGTCACTATAATAATGCAGATGATGTTTGAGTATATAAGGCTTTAAGACTTTAGTATATAAGATTGCCTTTAAAGCTGGGATTTCCATAACCACCTCAGTGTTAAAGAACCATATAACCTGAGGACATTGGTTAATCAAATGAACCAGAATGTAAGCAAGATCATTATATTCCACTGATCATTTTAAACACTGTGCATAGCAATTAATGATCATGGATTCTTTTTGACTATAAATAAGCCATAACAAAGAAATGTTATAATACAAATAAAGCAATGAGAGCTTAATAGTTCTAGAAACATATTTCTCCTTATTGAGAAACAAGACAAATTACATATGTTTCTTCTGTTTAATTTAGTGGTCTATTGAAGAAATTCAGATAATTTGAGTCTTTAGACTTTCTACAGCTTCTATGTCTTATCTTTTCTTATTCATCTAATGATCAATTGAGAAAGAATATGCCTCTCCACTTTTAATTTTGATCCAATTTAAAGTATATAAACAAATAAGCCTTACTTGGAGCTTGTCAGAACCATGGGAGAACTATCATTTCTATTGCTGCTGTGCTCTCTATTCTTTAGTCTGTGATTTCTTTTTATTCTCAGTGAAACCTAGGGTGAAAAAAAAAGCCAAAGTAACTACAGGACGAATTATTATCTGGAAAGCCATAGAATATACCTAGCTTAAAGGAGTGTTAAAAGTGTTAAAAATAAACACATGCCAGTTTTGGTAAGTATATTTGAAGTCTTTATATAATGTCTAATCACCCTACATTAGTAGAGCTCTGACATATCCAGCTTTATTTGAGGAAACACAGCTGTGATGCAGATGTCCAGATGCTGCTAGTCTTTTTCTGTTGAATCAATCTTTTCTTAAGAAATACCTGGAGGTGGTATATATAAAATAACATGCTGCTTTATGGAAGAAGATTGGAAGAATCTTAACAAAATAAATATATGACTGATGTGATGCCTTGTAAAGAGAAAATTTAGTAAAAATAAAACTATTGCAAAATGATGCTACTTGATTAACAAATGGCTTCCAGCACAGGACGTAGGTACTTCAAAGATACAGAGCTTTCTATCACATTTATAATTATGCTCCCTGCACTGAAAATGTATTCATAGATTGTAAATTTTTCAAATGTAAACACTCTAGAAGACAAAATCTAAAATTAAAAAAAATATTTTACTGCATATCAAATGTAATTATTTAATTCTATTTACTCAGTGCAAATGCTATTTGCTAGGCTCTTCAATATCAAATAATTATGTGGCCTTTAGAATATCAAGTAATCAGGCATTGGAGTTAAGGAAAAGCTACTTGTATTTCAGATCTATTCCTTTTTGATGTATTTCACTCTTCTGTAAATTAGGGAACTTGCATGGAATACTTACACTTAATCAGCTTGAAATTTTAGCATAATGCTAATTTAGAGGAAGTCATGCCACATAATAGTTATTCCTAGTATTTAAAAATATAGTAATTGTTTTTAATAATTTCTATTCAGCATCATCATTATTTTGAAAAGTTTTATTACTATTCATCAAAGAGTATATATACTAAATGCACTCTTTGCTGCTACCATGGAAATGTTCAGATTCATAAAATGGTATAATTTTACCCTAGCCAGAATTAGTGATTGGATATTCTATACAATGAATCTTATTTTTATTATTTTGTATTATTGAATGTAGTTAAATACAGTTCAATAATCATTTCATGTTGGCTGCAATGTGGCATGGTCAAAGACCAATCTTATTATATCTGTCTTTAATTCATTCCACTGGAATCCCTTGCATTACAATAAATAAATAGCCCTAGTTATATATGAAATTCCAGCTACTGCTGCCATGCCGATTTCAGTTTTTGAGAATTAATAGTAATGTATCAGTTTAGATAATATTATAGTTGTTTGGCACTGAGGGTTATATATACTGTCATGGTCTTTTTTCCATAAAAGAGTGACATTATAGCATTTGCCATTACTAATAAATGAAAAGTTCTTCATACCTATACACTGACTAGTTGAAAAAAATGCAGCATGAATTTTAAGAATGGATAAGCAGCAGCATGATCCTGGCAGTTAGGAACACAGGATCACCAATCATCAAGCCAGAAGATGACCAGCCTGAAGTAAGCTGTGAACTTCAGCATCTCATGAATGGTGTTGATGAAGTATATGTCCCACAGAATTGTTACATCTTGCATTGGGATGGCAGTGGCCTGTACTATATCTTTTTAGGTCAACTTTGTCTTGCTTGTGAACTACCATGGCACAGAGATTCAAACCTTCTCTCTCTGAAGAGAAAGGTGCCCAGTGGTGGCAGTGAACAGGGTTGCCACTACCTCTAAGACCTCAGGGAAGCAGGAAGTCCTTTGTGAGTGGAAGCATTTCTTTCTTTTTTCTCTCTCTGGGCAAGATAAAAAACTGCCAAAGCATAGGTTAAAAATCTATGGAACGCACCTTCCTCACTGCCATTCCCTTCCTCAGACTCTACCTTTTATCATCTTTCCCTTCTATTTCTGGGCTTTATTTCCCCTTGTGAAATACACCCAATCTATTTCAGATTCTTATCCCCTCGATGCTACCTTGATGGAAACACTGGGAGAATACAGAGGGAAAATAGTGTTTGGCATGGGAGGAACTAGACAATCCCTTTTTCTTTTTTTCTCTTTGATATTGACTCTCTCTTGCATGCACAGTATATCTTTCAAGATGACATGATCATGGAGATATTAATAAACTGATTTAGGCCACCCAGGAGTATATATTCTTCCACTAAGCTTGTTCATTTTGGCTGTGTGAGAGTTATTTAGAAGCTAGCAGCATTTCTATTGGAAAATAGGCATTGTAGGGAAAACAGGAACTGTAAAGTTTCCCTTAACAGCTACTCTGATCAAATATCTGTCATCTTTGTAAGACTGCTTATGTCAAGAGCAGTGAAGCACAGCAAAATTTAAAATATTTTTAAAATATTTAGGCATGGCATTGGCAGGTGCTGTAAAGAAAATTACATATCGTTTTTATTTCTAGAAAATAATTATGTTCCTTAAGAAGCTAGGAAAATTGGGGGCACGTAAAAAAATGATTAATTTAATTTTCAAGGGTACATGTTTCCTAAAATTTCTGTTTAGGTTGTGGACTGACAAGTGCAAGCTAATAGTTTGTATCCTTTTTAGAATAACTATTTATTAGTTGGCATCTACCTAGCAAAGAAAGGAGAGGATGACAGGTGCAAGCTAAAAGCTACTGACAAAGAAGTCTGACAAAACTGTAGTTTTCCTGACTGTGCAAGCCTATCCTGAACAAAGTGCTGCACTATCCTGATTAGAAATTTGGGGATAAAAGTATCAGTCACACCTGATACTGTGGTGAACTCTCAAAGTCTGCTTGGAGCCACTATCATATGTTCTCCATTCCTTTTTAATCATTCTAGTCACCTACAAGCCATTCCCTTTGCCATTGTAATAGTAAAAAGTGAAGATATTTTTAACTGGTGAATGTTCATTTGACATTTTGAATGCTTTCATCGTATTATTTAGGGTAGAAACACTGTTTCTCACAAAATAAAAAGATTTCAAGTAGAGTAGATTCAACACAAGGTAGTGAGAGCTTTGATTATGATATTTCACCAGCATGAGAATAGATGTAAAGGCTAAAAGAAAATTCTGTTTCTCTGTGGGAGAACAATCTTCAGAACAAAGACCTTTTACTACCTAGGACTTTACTAAGTTTTAAGTGCTGATTTCCCTCACATTTCTTTTCAACACTGGAACATCTCTATTAAAGCCTTTTAGACTGGAACATCGTGCAGCGAATTAAAAGGGCACTACAACCTAGAGATTGAGGTCTGTTATCACAATTTATTTAATTATAAAGTTATGCTTATATATATATAGCACCTAATAAAAGTATGAAAGTGAAGTACTAAAGGTGTTGCATTTAAAGAAAGAGATGCTGTTCAAACTGACATATATGGTATTTTTGCATCCACTCAGACACATAGAGCTTAAGGCATTTAAATCCTAATGCAGAAAGCACATAAATACACTTTCAGCAGGCAATTCTTGAGATGAATGTGTCCTGAGGAATGATTCAGTCTGTCTCCTAGCTATGTAGGAAGATGCAGGTGGAAGGCAGGAACCTATCATTTTGAAACAACAGGTTGCCAGGCACTCTTTCTACCTTTGGTTTTTTATGCATTGCATGAAGATGAATGTGTATGAAGGTGGAATTGCCCTGACCCCAACCTCTACAACATTGGTGTCTTCTCCCTCGCTTTGGTCCAGCACTAAGAACAAATCCCCTATATGAGTGTCCGCACTCTGAGTCCTTGCCTCTGAATACTTCCCCATTACTATGTGGATAGATGGATGACTCTGGCCATCCTCACCACGGAGAACTGGTGCTGACACCAAGATGTAGAGGCATAGAAGGAATGTGGGAAGAAAAAAGTCTCCTTGGAACATCCCAAGTCCACTTTGGTGACTTTGGTGCCATCAGCAGATATAAGACTTTCTTCTGTGTTAAAAAAAATCTGTAGGATCCTTATTGAGAAGCAATATGTCGTATTTAATTATTTAACTACATCTTGTTTTACCCTTTATTCATCTTTTTTTATTGAGATTTATGGTATTTCATCTTTGTTTTATGGTGATTTATCTCTACACATCATTGTTGTGTCACTCATAAAATATAGTGTGATATGGAAGAGTCATGAACTGGCACCCATGCCTACTAAAAGCACAAGACCAAGACCAACACAAGTTAATTTATCCAAATTCATCCTTTCTTAATATGAGCTAAAAGAACCTAAAAGGACACTGCTTTTAGGTAAGCAGTGTCCTTTTCCCCTCATCTTATACTTGGTAGTTGTTCATGTAAATTTTGAATCCATTGTATTTTGCTAAAATATATTCCAGCAGTTCATCAAGATCATAAGGCACACCTCAGTAATCTCACACCTCTTCAAAAGTACTGAGGTGTGAAGTGTACAAGACAGAGTTGTAATCTAGAACACTGATGTTTAAAATATCTCCATATATACCTCACTGTAAGGGTACAAAGGTGAAAATTCGGCTTCAGCCTTGAGAATGACAACCTTCAACCAAAACTGTATTGTTATAATGTAAATATAATTACATTAACCTGTTCATTGTACAGTATACTTAAGCCTAATTTTAGGACTCAAATTATATATTTTATTTTATTTTTTTTGAAAATTTGTAATTCACAATAACGATTCTATGACCTCTAATTTTACTCTCTGATTTTTTTTTTAAGCAAAAAGCATGATGTCATGATGTCCCACTGTAAGGGACTTCAAGTGAACCATTTGGACCAACTGATTATCATTTTAAGATACTACAGTGTTTATATTAAGATGTCCAGTAAGATGTCTAAAGATACACTGTAAATCACATTCACGGAAATAATCCTCTTTTATTTTATGTGATGTGCAAGAATCAGTCTTACTATCTCAAGGCACTTGTTAAAAGCATTATTAGAGCAGTATATGAATCCCACAAAACTGTTATTTTCCTTGTTATAAAGTAGAAACTACTCTTATAGTGTTTTTTTTTTGCTGATGCAATTCTAAGTATCACAATGCCTATTTATTTGCATTTTCAAGGGAAACCATCAGCTGTTAACAATTCATGTGCCTATTCTTTAGAAATTCTGAATCCTAGATCATTACCAACGATCATCCAAAAGATTCAAATGCTCTATTCAAAGGATATAAGTTCTGCAAAATTGAAAAAAAAAAGAATGTAGAAGCAACTGTGCATGTCCACAGTTCAAGTGGAAATCCTGGAAAAAAGCATTCATATTTTATATTGAAAAGTCCAGACTTTATCAGGTATCAAAAATAGATAGATACACATAACATTTACATGCTCTGTTTGTGTGTTAATGTTAAAGACAGCCCATCTGGCAGCACACCAACTACATGAGACATAATTATTTGACTGAGCTCATAAATGATAAATAATATTTCAGTTTCCCTGTTCATCTGTAAGAACTTCAAATACTGAACTCACGAAACACATATGGTTAGGGAAAAAGATCTAAAAACTCTTATCCAACTCAAAGAATTGACTAAAATTTATAATTCTGAGATAATATGTATTATTCCTCAGCAATATAATTGTAGCAAGTATGTTATGATTTCTCTATTTAGTTACTTTTTCCAACTTAAAATACTGAATAAAATTCATAAAATGCTCTTAGTTCAATATTAGTTATAAAGAACTGGTGTCAGAGCTTTAATACATAATGTATTCTGTGAAATATTTTGCAATAATGTTAGTACTTTGACCTTTACCAGATCCTACATCTTCATTGGCTATTCACTTCACCTACTTCTGTATAGGTTAGAGAGGCAGTAAAATAATAAGAGATTTGGAATAGATAGGTAACAAAGCCAATCAAACCAAGAAATATTAAAAAGGTCAAAATACTCTAATCTCCTACTATGATTTATAAAACATATGAAGAATTGGAATTTTAGTACCTAATTCTACTGAGAAAAATCATAATGAAAACTGGAAATGGCACAATGAACAGATTTTGGTGACAGCAATTTCATTCTGAATGAGAGATAGTGGTCTGTATTATTCACTAAAACTAGGCTCATTACTTTTATGATTTTACTCTCAAAGCTACTTTTGAGCCTGGGACCCATTCTTCCTTTTCCTCACAAGTGAAATTAAATGTTACAGCTATCTATCTCATTCATTGATGCCACTCCAGAAAATACTGTGGAATCTATGTCTTGCTATGGGCCGCACAAATATAAATTCATTCTTTCTTTTTTCTTCTTCTTTTTCTTTTTTTTTTTTTTGATATATACATATATGTATTCAGATACATATGTGTGCATACACACCTCCGCACAGACATTAGGAGTATTATGAAAGCATATCAAACAAATTAAACTGGAAACTGATGAAACAACTCTGCATACAGACCACAGTACTACAAATATGAAGTGGGAGTCTATTATTGCTTAATTACTAAATCTATTGCTGGGCAGTTGAGATTTTTTTGCTGACTGTAGATCCAATTCTATACTCTAACTCCTTAACCTAGGTTTGTTAATTTTATGATCTTATTCATAAAGCCATCTCTAGATTAGTTCTCTGTTTACATCACAAGCAGATTTAACTAAGTCTATAAATAACCTGTATTAGTATAGGCTGCTACATTTCAAACAATTAAATTTTATTTTCTACATGCAACAAGCTAGGAAAGCTAATACTTTTACTATGGCTCAGCTGAGAAATGGTAGCTTATTAAACCGTGTTGACTTAATTGTTTGCAGTCATGTGAACGTACTAGCACTTATGTCTGTGAGACTGTGAGACACCAGCTAGGAAGCTTAAAGTAAAAATTTGCATTTCAGTGCATCTATTTTAGTGCTGATCAATTTAGCAAAATATGAACCACATGTATTTACCAAGACTCCTGCAAAGTGATCTTTGTTGGCATATCTTTGTGTCTTAGGCTGTTCTGATCTCATTCTAAAAGGAGCACTAGCAAGCAACCAAACCCAAATGTCAAAATTGGCAGCTTCAGACTGGCAATTTTCAATTTAACAGTTCTGAAAAAAAACTGGAAGAGAACAGAGGAGGTCAACTTTATGGTAAAAGTAATTTTGTTTATAGCATGACTTATTTTCTACTTGAAATGAAACTGCAGCATAATTTTCAAGATGCTACATGATAGTACTAGTGAATTAAGGAAACTTACTATAGAAATTAAGCCAGCTTACTAGAGTACATTATGTGTAAGTCCTCTATTATAGCTTGAAAGTATTAGCAGAAGCATTTTACCATGTTTACGAAGCATGTAAAACTAATAAATATTATATTTTAGTTACAGACATTGAATTAAGTATATTCCTGAAAACATGTTGTGGTATTGCCTACTGTATTCTTATATTATTCTGAATGTGGCTTGACTCTCCAGCTATATACCATTAGGGCAGCTACTACTCTGAAAGAGTCTGCTGCAAAAGGTGCTCCATTGCTCCTGTTTTAAATTATGCAGTAATTTTTTAGCTAAGAAAAATTTCTTCTGAGAATTAATTGTTACAGATGTAGGATTTAAAGGCTGCATATTTGTAAACTGCAAAGATGTGCTATGAGCATATTTTGGTAAGCGAGTTATAAAAACAATCTTTCTCCATACTCTTTCTCTAATTAACCCAGTACTTCCAAGAAGTGGCTCACAAATCTTTCTTTGGCTCCATTTGGAGGATGTCCACTGATCTTCACTTCAACCTTCTGTAGCTTAGTTGTTGCAAAAACCCTGGTATGTGTTACAGTCCTTCAGTTGAACTTCTTTTAATTTCAGATACTTTACAATTCTGAATACATTTTAATTAAACAAAGAATGTCAAAAGGTCAGAAATCATGGGTGGACTACAGTGTTTCTGTACTCAGAAGCCACATACTATGTTGAAATTATAGATGCATTATTAAGAAACAGTCATTAGGCCATAGTGACTAGATCGTATTTCAAGCAGAATCACTGAATGATTTAGGCTGGAAGGGATCCCAGGAGATCTCTAGCCTAGCCACTACCTCCAGGTATGGTCAGCTATGAAATTAGGTCAGGTTGCTCAGAGTTACATCCGGCTGGATACTGAAAGACATTGAGAATGAAAACTGCACCTCTCTGGGCAGTCTGCTCCACATGGCTTCGCAAGTACTGCAGCAAAGAGGTTGGTTTCACCTTGTCAATAAACCCTTTGTAGGCGCTGGAGGGTGCTGTTAGGTAGCTCCAAATGCATCTCTTCCCCATACTGAACAAGCTTTCTCAGCCTTTACTCACATGTGCTCCAGTTCCCAATCATCTTCATGACCCTCTCCTGAACTCATTCCATTTTAGCAATCTCTTTCTTGTTCTGGATGGGGGCAAAACTCTTATTCTGGATGGGGGCAAAACATGCTATTTGAATGCAGTCTAATAGGTGCTGAGAAGTTGGAGATTATGACTCCTCTCCAGCTACCAGCTGTGGTCCAATGAATAGACCCCAAAATACAGCTGGTGGCATTCGCTGTCAGGGCAAACTGCTGGTTTAGGTTCAGCTTGCTGTGTACCAAGACCTACAGGTCCTCTTTAGTCAGTTAGTTTCCAGTGTGTGCCATTGCTGAGGTTACTTTTTCCTACATGCAGAGTTTTGCATTTGACCCTGTGGAATTTCATCACATTCTTGCGGCCCATTCCTCCAATCTGCCTAGTGCCCTCTGGACGGTGGTCCTATCCTCAAACATGTTTGTCCCATTTTGTGTTCGTCATAAGCAAAGCTGAAGACAGAGCACTCTGGCACCTCCTACAGGTCAGAGCTTTCATTCCCTGCCTGAGCTTTGCCATAGAAGCTCAGGTTCCAGTTCGGCAACAACCATGGCCATGTTTCATATTGATTAACTCTGACTACAGACTTGCCTTGACCCTGCCTGATCACTATGGATGTGACCTGTGATTCCTGGACCTCATCCTGACTCTGACCTGTCTATTTTCTGAGATTGACCTCAAACCTACCTCATCACTACAAACTTGTCTGGTGATCTCAACACTTGGCTGAACCAGGCCACGGTCTCTGGAGCTGCTTTGTCCTCCTCCCCATTCAGTACTGTGGGACATGCCCCTATCCTACCAGTTATCTTACTGCTTTGCACCTATCTCTCCATCCATGATGAGCAGTTGGCCCTTGCTGCTCTTAGCAAAGTACAGCCTCTTAACCTCCACCCTACGAACCTAACCATTCAAATAGGATATTGCCCATCCAGTAGCCCACTTGCAAAGACTATTACATTCCATCCATACAAGAACACTCACTGCAAGAGATGATGTCAAAAGTTGAGGTAAATGCAATTCATGGTTCTCTCTGCATTCATAATTCCAGGCATCTCATCACAGCATGCAATCAGGTTGGTCACATCTGATTTAATGTTTATTATTAAAATGATTTATTTTTGGTAAATCCTTATTCACTGTTCCCAGCTACCTTCTCCATCATGAGCCCAGAAACATGTTCCAAGAGGCCTGGGTGGATGACGTTTGAAAAGACAGAAAGATGAATAATCTATAATTTCAGGATCTGATCTTTTGGTCTTTTTTGAACATGGGTGCATAATTAGTCTTCCTTTGATTTTAGGGAACTTTTCTTGACATCTA
>JAUBOD010000216.1:52816-73978 GCA_032353885.1 Nothura maculosa | reverse complement strand
AGAGAAGGAAAGAAAGAAGAGAGGGAAGGAAGGGAGGGAAGGGAGGGAAGGAAAGGAAGGAAGGAAGAGAACGAAGGAAGGAAGAGAGGGAAGGAAGGGAAGGGAACGAAGGGAAGGAAGGGAGAGAAGAAAGAGAAGGGAGGGAAGGAAGGAAGGAAGGAAGGAAGGGAGGGAACGAAGGAAGGGAGGGAAGGGAGGGAGGGAAGGAAGGGAAGGAAGGGAAGGAGAGAAGTGCACACTCAGAAGAACTTCTTTCTCTATGATTCTTCTGAAAACACAGACCCAATCCAATTTATTTTGCTGAGGTGAGAGATGCCTTACTTCAACAGTCAATTAGGTTTCTGCTAGGACAATTAGGTTTCCAAGAAATTGGATTCAAAATACTCGGGTAGAAAATGACTTATTTTACTTAATGAAAGTCCAATGGCTGATATTATAGCAGCTATGTTACTGTCCAAATATTTAAAAAAGTCTTTAAAAGATTATACAAAAGAGATCTGGCTGAAGACAAACAACATATTGACAGAAGTACTGTCAGAAATTAAGTGAACTTCTAAAAACTTACATTTTCATTTTACTTTATCTAAAGCAGCATTTTGGGATTCAATTGCATACAGTAGCTCCTAGTACAGACAAGAGATCTGGAGTAGTAGGGTCCATTGCTAGGAATGGGAAAGGCTGAACTGAAGAATGATATTTCTTCAATGGAGCTCAGTAGATCTTGAAGACTCTGACTTGAGCTCCAACAGAACTCTTGGACCCATGGGTACAAGTGCAGTGGCGGGGCTGTTCAGGCTCAGTAAGGGCTGTTAATGATCCCAGGGACTTGAGAGTGGTAATTCCACTCTGAATTTTAGCTGGACTAAATGACCTCCAGGAGTTCCTCCCTGCTAACATTTTCACAAATCTGTGAATCTATTTTGGATGTCTTTCTGTGCTATTATGTTGCTTTTGTCCACCCACCTACTGCTTATCCACTAGCATCACTGACTAAATTTATCAATGTTGAATAGAGCTGATTGATCAAATTTGACTTGGAAAATTTAACTGTTTCTGTTTCATTTTTTCTCTTGGGAAAATATTTCTTTAAGTAGTCTCATTGATTTAATGACCATTCCAGTTCAATTTTAAAATTAGAATATGTTGTTTCAGTTATATCAACAAGATGATGCACTGTATTTTCACTATTGTACTTTGGTCTCCTCTCTCTTCAGGGATGCACTCTGTGAAGGATGTTATCTAACTGCTCTGCATGAAACACAATCCAGATACACTGATACTGCGCTACTCAGCAGATCCCAGAAGAAAAAATGTTAGTATCAATTTTCTGAATTACGCCTTCTATAGGAAAATATATCATTATTTGTAAGTACAAAAAATAAAAAGTACAAAAAATAAAATTGCATATTGAGATACTGAAGTAAAGACAATAAATTCCAGACTTCATCTAGCTGCCATAATCAAGTTGGAGAGAATTCTGTAACTAGCAATCACCACCTCTGGATTTAATAGATAGTTGGTATGACAAGGTCTATGGAATATAAGTTATAATTGTCTTATAAGCAGAAAACTATAATTGTAGTGGAGCTTGGTTTCAAGACTGTTCTTGTGTCTGTACCCTACACTCTTATTAATTCATTATGTGATCTTGGATCTCCACAACATCACTCTGCATAGATTAAATGCTGGACTGATTTGGAACACCAGGTCAATCTCAGACAAGGTGTTTGTTTGAACTTCTAGCTGACTTCACAACAAAGCATCACTCCCATTATTATAGGAGTTTTTTGGGTGAGAATTTCTAACAATCCCAAAGTTTCTCATAGCAGTTCTTCTATACATAGTCCAGCTGATAGGTACTATCTGTGTTTTAAAAATATTGATTGACATCCTAGGTGGAAAATCTGACCATTTCAGAAACCCCAGACAGCTCTAGACATCTAATTGACCACACTGTAGATTAGACACTTATAGTTAGGCAGTATAAACTGTTCCTCTAGATACAGAATTACTGAATTAGTCACATAAAGCAGCCCTTTTCATATAATTAAAACAGCTAAGAGGGTTGTTTTTTTTTCCTACATGGTTTAGGATAATCAATACCAATCAATCATGTATATGATGGACAAATCACTTAGGACAACTGAGTATAAGAATTCAGCAAAACAGCATTTAAGCGAGTCTTGGCCAATCCAGCTACATGCATGGGTGCAATGAGGACTACTGTCACCATCTGGACAACCACTAAGCATCCTATTTAAGGGATTCAGTCCTCCACACAAGACATTACTCTATGCAAAAGACACCAGTAAATCTGTGTTTTAACAAACATTCTGTGAGTGTCTGTAAAACTCTGACAATGGTAATTCACATATTTTTAATTAAATCTGTGAGAAAAAGTGGAGAAGCATTTAGCTAAGTATTTAGCAAGTAGAGAGGCATGGTTTATATTCTTTACATAACAGAGATTTTTCATTTCATATTAACTCACAGCTGCTTCAGTGATGAGTAATTTTGAATAGTCACATGGCAATATGGAAATATTAGATTTAACAAAGACTTGGAAGCTTTTTTGTGTGTGTGAGAAGCTTTATTTCAGGAAAAGTATTTATGGTTTCTTATTTAAACTTTGATGCAACAAACAGAGTAGAAATTAAGCACAGAAACCAAATTGTTATGCTTTGTTAGTTTAGTTGCATGAAGCCAAAATGGATCTTGAGTCATAAAATATTCCAGTCTTTCAGTACTGTACTTTCAGAACATTTTTGGTAAGTGGGAAATTTTTAATATAGCTGGAGGCATATGACTAAAGGAAATGTGGTTTTCTCGTCCAGTGATTTCTTTCAATGAGAACTGCTGTAACAACTGACTATAGAGTAATGAAAACACAACCACCTTGTAATTAGAAAGGTAGGCCTACTGCACTCACCTCTGCAATTTTTGTAACAATCCAAGAAAGAGACACCAAGTTGGTGGCTCTGATACTTACCTTGAGCTTAAACTGTAATGTTCATCTGGAAATGCTTTAGGGGTAGCCCATAAAGGCTAGTTTAGTCTGAAATTATTAAATGTCAGCTTCACCAGCTATTCTACATCACTCCATACTACCCTCTAGAGATGTTATAAAAGCAGCATTTCACTGCAACACATATAGGATGTTTTGGGTTAGATGTCTTTATCTGCCTAAGGCTTTCTAAGGAGCTTTTTTGTCTCGTATTCTTTCTTCTTGTACAAAAGCTTTTACCTTCTATATATTTCATTTGAGTTTTGTCACCCACTGTGAATAATTATGTTGCACTGTCTGGTGTCTGCTTCTTGCAGTGCCACATTGCAGAACACAGCATAGGCATTTCTTGTGCTGTTGGCCACTTTTGGTCCAAACTAGCCAATTACGATTATACAGTCTTAGAAAAGGACCTAGAGGTTTCTGTATAGAATGGGATGAGGGTCCTATTATCATTTAAAGGAAAGTACAAAGTTTCTAGGAGAAACTGGCACTAGCTAAGCTAGATCACTTTACTCATATTAATTATAAAATGAGGCAATGATTTATAAAAGGTCATAGGTGAATTTCAAGGAGCACAAAGAAGTTTTAATATGAAAGTTAGGCCATAGTTGCTGACAAATTTGATTATATGAAAGCATTCTTTCATAAAACTTCTCTTGTCAGATTAGAAGCAAAATCAACATTCTTTCTTATTTATTCAAATTTGCTTGTTTAGCTTTGCTATTTATACTTGTCATATAACTCAGTGATCTCCTTTTAATAGTAATTCACTTGCGATGATTTATTTATGAAATAGTACTGCTAAATGGATCAAAATATTACAGAATTTCTTAGCTTTCTATTGATTTATTCCCCTATTGTAGTGTATTGCAGATCTTGAATATCTGCAGACACTGTCATGTACTGTACTTACATTGTATTGAGAAAAGAACTTCATGGGCAGCTTGCAGCTTGCTTAAAGTAGTAAAGGGACCAAGAACACATGTATTATATATTGCCTGGTTTTCATTTTGGCAACAAGGAAAATGAGCAAAAAATAATTCAAATTATTCAGAACTTCTAATTGTGACATTTACCTACCAGCCTGCCCGGTCTGTTACACATCTTATGTCATTGGTCACATAATTATTATTGCTGATTGTCTGAATCTCTGAATAATAAGCTTTCCACACAGCCATGTGACTATCTAAGGAGTGAATAGCAATTCAGATACTTGTTAGACTGAGAGATTACAATACTACTATCAAAACAGATTTGCTTGCATGAATGTTTGCAATCAATGAATAATATACATCACGAATCAAAGTAAATGTGACATTTTTCTTCAAAGTAACATTTGCAAATACTTTCAGCATTATTTGTTCAAGTTTGTCTATAATTAAGTAAATGCTGACATGTTATCATGCAGATATCATAAATATTGAATTTTATTTCAGATATTTTAGTGGCTTATATATGCAGGGCAATAGTGAACAAAGTGACACTATGGGTAGCCTGGTGTTCTAAGTTGACTTTTGATCTCTTTCCACCTTTTCGCTTCAAAGTACTATTGTTGAGGACAAAGATATCCTAAAAGAATTATGCTTACTTGCCTTGGTAATAGCTGTTTCTTTAATGTTTCTGTCTCTCTAAAGAAAAAAAAAAATAAAAAGGTATTTCACAGAAATAATTAATATATAACTTTTGGTTTTGGTACAGTTTTTTTTTTCCTAAATTCCTAGTAGCTTAAAATGTAAATTTTTTTTGGAAAGAGTTTTATCCTCATATTTTATCTTCAAAGTACCTAAAGCATTGATTTTGTGACTTCACCAATAAAAATATAAAAGATGAAATCATAGTTTCCTTTCTATAATACAAATTTATTCAGTTATCCTTTTTGGAAGCTTTTATTTTATTGATAAATAACAGCTATATGTTATATTGATAAATAACTCCTTAAAACATCCTCTATTCTTTCACAAACAAACATAGACCAGTACATCTGAATCTGTCACTAATATATTACTGACTCCATGGGATACAAAAAAGCACTCTCTCACACTCTCTGTTGCTGTTAATTATGTTTCTGGGGTTTTTTTTCTTTTAATGTCCTTTGAAAATAAGTGATTTAACCCCCAAGCTACCTAGTGCCTTGTGAATTATGCTCACGCCTCACTCTTTGATTATGGTAATGCTACTGATAGCATCATCACAATAATTAATAGCAGGTTTTGTCAATTTTCTGCTTGACAAAATCCTCCCCGAGCCTTACCTACATCTTACCACATCACAGAGGATTACATTCCATTCCTTCTCTTTTTAACCTCCCTTCACTTTTGCTTCTCTGTATGTGCATATTTTGAGCCTGATTTTTCAATGCTACTTACTTACTTCATCTTCAAGTGAAATAAAAAAAGGTTTAGGGCTCCAAGCTTTCTGCTTTCATATTTTCAATGTTTAGCAGTACTGTAGCAGAAAATCCTTTCCCAAACAGTTTGTTTTTCAGGAGCATCTGTTAAACAAAGCTATTGACAATTTCAATTTATATCTGGGGATAGAGATATTATTAATTGAGAAAAACAGAAAATATCAACAGCAAGATTCCCATTATCTAACAAATTATTTGCTTTCAGAACATATTAAAATCATGCCGATCTTAGCAGGACTGTCTGCTGCACAACACTTACCTGCCTCCTGGCAACACAGTTACAAAGGCTCAGTGTGTCTCATTCCACTTGTGATATTATAATGAGATGTGAGTCTACATTAAAGAGTAACATGTTTGTTTTCTGAGTGTAATTCCCCAGGTATTCCAGGATGCCAGGCAGCCTGTCTATCTGCCTGCTTCATTGTTAGCACATTTCGTACATCCAACTCAGATGCAGCTGAATCTTTTTCATGGAAAAGTATGAGGTTGTGAAGCAAGGCAGACATCACATGCACAAAATGGTTAATTATGCTGTGGCTTTCAAAGGCAATCTTGATTTAAATTATTTGCTGTTCCATAAGGGAAGGGTCACCCAGGCACCAATACTACAAAGAGAAGGAGGCATTTCTCCTGTCTGTTCTGTCTCCATTTTGAGCACAGGCTGCTTGCTGATTATTCTGCATTCACTTCTCTAAAAAGCTTATTAATGTGGTCTAGAGGGAGACTGTCAGAAATGGCAGCCTGAATCAAGGGATTTTCCTTCAACATCCAAATGACATGCTGCAGCAAGAGAATTAAACAGATGACTAACCAGTGCCCTTTTGTCTGCAGATGAAGATGGGATTGCCAACTTGTAAACCGGAGACTGACATTTAGGTGGATTAAATCGTCCTGTTGTTGTACTTCTAGTTTCTAATCGCTAGTGCTTTCTTGATCTCAAGTGCCTTAGCTGAAAACCTTTCTCACTTCTTCGAGACTTGTTTGCTGAAACCCTCAGCAGAGCTTTTGCTATAAGCATTTATCCATAGAGAAGTACTGCTCTGATACTGACTGAGGAAAATAGTTGGCTTCTAGGTATTTAATTAAAACATTAAGCAGAAAAAGCTTTAGTGTCAACATTCACAAGTGCTATTCTATAGCTGTGGGTTGTTATAATTGAGTTTTCCTGCAAATGCTTTTTTTTTCTCCTTTCCTCTTCTAAGAGCTGGAATTGCTTGAGGTTTGCTTTGCCTCATGCTGTTAGTTGTGGCTTTGAGACTGTGCCCCATGCTGTCATTTTCCTGATTCTTTCAATCTGGTTGTTAGCTTTAATTTCTAAAATCAAGATTGGATGGCAACAAGGGGCTCTAATGAAAAGTGGGGGGAAAACAAAGTCATTTGTTAAACAGCATTAAGAATTCTTATTTGCAGTGGCATATAATGTGGTCAAGTTGCCGATGCTCTGGTTTTGTAAGATGTCAGATGTCTTTTACCTTGTAATTAGTATTAATAGAGAAAATGCAATATTCAGGAGCCAAGGGTAACATGATACTTGTACAAGTTCAGTCCAGGTTTCTACTTTCCACCATTTTGATATTTTTCATTGTAAAAAGCATAAATTGCATAATACCATCAACATTCTCATTAGAATTTGCATTTAGAAATTAAACAATTCACATGATTCTTTTTTGTCACATAGTTCATCAGAATAGTACTTACAAAAGTCTCTAACATTCTAAACACAGAAGAATGGAAACTGATAAATAAATAACAGGTTTCTTAAGAAATATTATGAGTGCTCTATTTATCTAATTATCCTTGATTTATATTTCAATCTTCACCTCTCTATCCTTGATAAACAGAAGTTAGAGAGGACAGTTCTGGTATAGTGTGCTTTAGTATAGTCAACTACTTTTTCCTGGCCGTCTTGCATGCAATACATTGATAGATTTTTTTTCTCCACACTTTCAATGACCAATTTAGAAAAGGAATTCAGATTCAGGTTACATGAAGCTACTGTTGTCTGATTAAAAGTCTTGCAAGAACCCTTGGTTTCCAGTACCTCGACCTTTTCTTCCATCCATCAAATTGATGATGGGCAGCTTTGCTCAAGTGACTGGTATTGCAGTTGTTAACAGATCCAATCCTTGTTGCTGTTACTGATCTGCTTTCCCTTTCTGTTCTTGACACGCCAAGGCATAGGGCACCTGAGCTTCTTACTGCTGCATTTGCAGGAAGACTTGGAGCAGAGACTATCACTTTGCAAGTCAGATGTGACAGTTAGGAGCTTAACCCTATACTGCTGGAGTCAGAATAGCTACAATTCATAATCAAAAGGAAGTAATGCTTTTTTCTTGCTGCTATGTTAACTGTGGAAATAACCATTTTTTTTTCAAACTCAGTATACCAATGCTTTTGGTGCCTGATTTATATGCCTGTGCAAACAACATTGCAGATATTTCCCTGAATCTGATAAATAAGCTTTTGAAGTATTGTTAGAAGATGAAACAGCCATATGAAAAGCTTAAACAAGAAGAACTGGTATCTCTCATTCTGAAAAAAAAAAGGAAAACTAGGTAGTGAAACAGCTTGAGAGACAAAAAAATTCTAAAATTACTGACTTTAGAAGTTTTCTTTAGAAGGCAGGAAAAAATATCAACAGAACAAGCTTATTTGGGAAAATATGTTTATTTTATTTAGCTATATTTTTTTTCCTGTATATGCACACATAGACATATATGTAGACATGCAAACACCAAACACACACATACACAATTTATACATATTTTTTAATTCCAGCAAAACACTAATATTTTTGTGCATCAATTTTTGATCTATCTGATTACAACTGTAATTTTTGAATAAATATTTATTCCTCCTTTTTCCCAGTTGGCAGTTCTGGACTTTTTGTCAAACAAAAAGTTTGACAAAACTTTCACATCTTTGCTTTTGCATGTTCATAAATTTTTTAAGAAAAGCAAAAATATCCCAAAAGAATGTTATCTTACTTGAAAATTTATCCTAAAAAAGAGGAGCAGAAAGACCTCAACAAGCTTAATTCATACTAAAATCAATCAATAACTAAAATGTTTGTGCATTTATTTTGTGATTGTGTGTTTAAATATTTATGTATCAACAACACAGCAGGCATTCTTATATATATATTTTTTTAAATTGTAGCAAGCTAAAAACTTTGAGAAGGTGATTTATAGTGTCATGAAAAGTTATGAACTTCCGTATTAGTGACTAATTTAAAGCAGAAGGATATTCTTTTGTCTTCTCACAACTGTCACTATAAGGTCCTGCATAACCCATGTAAAGGCTTTTAAAAAATGGTTAATAAAAGTGGATGCTATCTCTTTAAAATTTACATTAGCAGGCTGGGGAAATCGTTAGTATACAGCTGTAACCCTAAGAGCTTAGACTTGAAAGAACTGTTTATTTTCTGCCTTGCAGCTGTGTGTAAAACCCACTGAGAGAAACTTGTTACCAATTACTGGTTTAGAGGCTTCAAGTAAAGACAGCAGGTACCAAGAGAGTACAACAGTCTAGCTCACAACTAACTGTACAATACTGAAATTCCTTAAGAGCAGCTGTTAAAGGAATGAAGAGGAAATATAACTGCTGAGAAAATAAATAAATGAGAAAGTAAGTTAGCAAGCAAAGCAAAATGTAGAGGGAAAAAATAACTGAGTAAAAAGATTTTGCATTGCAACAATAGTTGCAGTTCAAGAAATTGACATCTTGCATACACTTTCGGTATTTTCGTAATATCCAGTTGATAGTCACTTCAATGAAACATAATACATCTTTAAGATTGCATTGCAAAAGTAAATTACTTTAAAAGTGTGAGAAACCTTTAATATGCATGATTTAAGCAAAAACAGAAAAAAAATCTCTGACTGGTAAAGGAGATTTTATCAATGAAAACAAAATTATATAATCACGGAATAGCTGGGATTGGAAGGATATCTGGTTCTAACTCCTTGCTCTGCCTCAGTCCTTGTTTTCCTTATTCTCTTGTGAAGGACCTAGTCTACCTAGCTGCAGTTGAAAGGAAGGAGGACTTTTTCTTACCCCAAACCCTTCCTATTTTCTTCCAATTTTCCTTCCTATTGAATAGTCATTTAGAGAAAGAGGAGAGAGCAGGGACAGATGCTTCACAGCTAGGCAGGAGTACGGCACAGTTATCTGAAAGTATTACCACTCTTAGCTGTGCTTCAATAAATGCTCGTGTGAAGGCTTCTTATCCAGTTCCCTGAAAAAAATAAGCTAGTTGAGCTTGAATAACTTCAGGAGACTTTATCAGGTGACTTTTTTTCTTAAAGCTGACCAGAATACGTTCATGAAATCCGTGTCCAGTATTAGCTGCGTGCTCATATTCCTGGCTAATCCTGGGCTAAGAGTGTTAACTTCTTAAACCATGCCAGTTAGACAGACAGCTGAACCTCAGGCTTTCTTTTTAATGTATTGGTCTATTTCTTCATTTCTTCCCCCTGTCTTGTTTATGAATAGTTGCCAGTTTCATGTAATCCTTGCATTCACAGTAACCAGAAGATTGATAGTGCACTCAGAGCTGGTACAATAGGGAATATTGTGGACATTTTTCCTTCTCCTTTGTATCCTTTTGTTGACAGGATGAAGTCCAGCTGTGTGTGCACTATGCTTCTTTAGCACTTTTCATTGGAGGAACTCAAAGTGCTGAAGCTATATATAAGCCCTATAACACTCCATCAAGTGTTATAAGCCCTGTAACATTCCATCGAATAGAGTGTGTCTGTGGTACTTCTGCCTTGTCCAAAGTTAGGAAGGGAAAGAAGTTTAAACATAAAATCTAATTCAGAAAGATATGATAAAGCACAATAAAGACATTAAGGTTCTGAAAATCAGGTACTACAATTCCTATTTTTTAGTTTTGAAATTTTAAATTCCTTACATTTGAAGGCAGAGTCACACATTTTCCTTGAAATTCCATTGAAAAAATAGTTTTACTGAAAAGAGATCTCAAAAACCTAGAACTGAAGAGTAAGCTTCCTAGGGGAAACACAAAGTGGAAGACCAGTACCTCCTGCCCCCCTTATTCAAAAGAGTTGAGCCTTGTGCTTTGATTACAATCCAGCCTTCCTGCATGAATGCCTATGGATTAAGGAAAGAACCATATCTGAATTTCCTAATTCCTTTTCACCTATAGAATCTATTGGGTATCACGTGCTGTCAAAAAAAGGAGAAGAAACCGGAATGTTAGATACTCTGAATACAGTACTGGATTAAATTGGAATTGAGCCAGACTTTTCAAAGGTGTAAGGTATTATAATAAATTAAAATTAATTAATTAAAATTAAAATAAATTACTATAGTAAGAGTTGCGGAAAAGGCAAAGAGCTTCAAACCACTGCGAGTTTCTAAAATCCTGTGTCTATGAAAACTGGTAGCTAGATTTTCGGAACTGGCAAGATAGTGGAAAAAAATGCCCTTATAATAACATTAGTGGGCTTGTATCAAGCCCATGAAATGAGAATATGACAGCTTACCAACCAGTTATGTTCCTTCTACTAAAGCAGCATATAAAACATCTCCTCTTATTTTCTTTGCTTTTTATAACTCATAAGTAAAAAATTAAAGTTGTTTTTAAGTATAACCCCTTAATAGCAAAAGTTAAGTAATTAGAGATGGGAAAATGAGATTTACCTTTGCATGTGTTGTTTAAATATGAGTCATTGATTACAATATATCACATGTACACATACACAATCTTAACATGAATTAGTATTAATCTGGCAGAAGGATATTACACTTGATTATATATTGTAATGATTGTGAGAATAATTGAATTATTTCCAATTTTAAATCAGTTTTAAGATGGCTGTTGCTTACGCTAAATGCTTTTTACATGTTTTCCTTTAAAGTGAAAATTGTGACTGCATTGGTTTTAGAGGCATGCTAAAAGGATATTCCATTGAAAATCCCTTGTTTACTTGAGAGAGGCTGCTTAAATGTTTAATGACATTAGCTCCTTGCAAACGGCATTCATTTCCTGTATATGCAAATTTTCTTAATGTGAAACCCCCATCACAGGTAGAATGTAGAAAGTTAATGAAGCCATGTAATTACAATCACTATAGTGACTGCAGTCCCTGGAGAACAATAATGTGATAATATACATGGGTTTTGACTTTCTTTGGAAACAACAGCTTATAATTTGAAAATAGATAGTAAAATATTTTCATTATCTTCTGTTGTCTCCTAAGGCAAATGGCAAATACAAATAGATTATGCTTTTATTAACTTCAAAAATAGAAAATAATGCAATTAGCCACCATTTAATTGTTTTAAACTTTCCATGGCTGACACTGGTCTAGCTTTAAACCCTTCTTTTCTTTCAAACATAGGGTAAAGCCAGGGTCAGTCTAATTTCAACTTTTTTTTTTTCTAGCATTGGAAAATACATATTGAAGAAGACCAAGTATATAATATCAAACATTTTAAAGTACAAAATAAATTAAACAATAGCTAAAATATTTGGATGCCATTTAAGGAAAAATATCAAAAGATCTGTGTTAAATAAAAAGTTCTCAGTGCATTTTTTCCAATCTTTTCCCTTTTAATAGAAAACAAAACTTAAGGATTAATCAGTATTCTTAAAGACTATGTTGTTCTGTGCAAAACTTATTCTGTAAAGAGGATACAAAAGGAGGACACAAATAAGCTGTACCCTTCACACACAAGCTGTCATGGTGCCACGTTTTGAACCAATTCCTTCAGCATTAGCAATATACAATATCCACCCTCTGACAGGTGGTACCACAGGTATCATGCCCTGAGCTAACTGTAGCTTGCTCAGATGTTTTCTATCCTATAGAAGAACCTGACCTTATCAACCCTTTAGGTTGATAACCTCTCTAGGGTAAGAAGAGAGAAATAAATGCCCCGAATTGTCTGCTGGAAATACCCAACAGCACTTTTTTTTTCCTTTTAAAGATGCCAACCCATGAGCTATCAATGTGACCTTGTGACAAAGAAAGACAACATTATCCTAGGGTGCATTGGGAAGAGTGTTGCCAGCAGGTCAAGGGAGATGACCCTTGCCTTCTCCTCAGCCCTGGTGAAGCCACATCTGCAGTGCTATGTCCAGTTCTGGGCAATCCAGTACCAGAGGAACATGGAGCTACTAGAGAGAGACCAGTGTAGCTACTAGAGTACAGCTCCAGAGTCCATCTTCATCCAGTGAAGATGATTAGGGGACTGGAGAATCTGTCCTATGAAAAGGTGCTGAGCGAGCCGGGCCTGTTCAGTCTGAAGAGAAGGTGACAGGAAATCTCACCAGTATATACAAATACCTTAAGGGAGGGTGTCAAGAGGACATTACCAAACTATTTTCAGTGATGGCAAGTGATAGGACAAAAGGCATCGGCCAACAAATGGAAGCATAGGAAGTTCTGCCTGAATTTGAGGAAAAATTTCTTGACTTTGAGGATGACAGAACCCTGGAACAGGTTGCTCAGAGTGGCTGTGGAGTCTTCTCCCCTGGAGATGTTCAAAACCTGTTTGGATGTGATCCTGTGGAACGTGGTCTAGTTGATCCTGCTTGTACAGGGAGGTTGGACTAGATGATCTTCAAAAGGACCCTTCCAACCTTATTCATTTTGTGATTCTGTGATTCTGTTTCTTCCCACTGACTGTACCTCTAAGTTAGACAGTTCACATATAGAAACACCTACTTAAACAGTATATTTTACATATTCACATTTCTTTTAGAATTAATTCACTTCAAAGCTGCAAAGAAGCCACATTATAGAATAATATAATCACAGAATCACAGAATCCTTAAAGTTGGAAGGGACCTCTAGAGGTCATCTAGTCCAACTCCCCCTGCACACGCAAGGACACTAAAGCATGTGGCACAGAATTGCATCCAAGCGGATTTTGTTCCTGTGAAACTTTTGATGCCTCAGTTTGTGGCCATTTCCTCTAGTTCTATCAGTGGCTACCACTGAAAAGAGGAGCTATCAACCAGGCTTGTGCCTGACTACCTGCTGTCAAACAGGCTTGTGCCTGAGCGTGTAAAACTTCAGCTATGTGGCTATTATAGAAAGTACAGTTTTATAGGGAAAGAATATCTTATTCTATTTCAAGCAGAGAATGCTTTCTTATATGATGAAATGCACACTTTTTTATTCAGATCACTCAATGTTAAAAGCATTACTGTAGATTCCACTACAGTGTTTGCATTTCCCAGTATACAATTGCATAGCAAGTAGAACAGCAGTTCCCCTGACAAATTTATGATCTGGTGTACATACCCTTTTTGCTCTACCCTATGTATAACGTGCCTGCTCTTTAAAGTATGCTAAGAAAAATAAATATTTTATTTTACCAGCAATAGGTTAGCTCAATGATTTGCTGACATTAACATTTTAAACAGTAGTTCCAAACAAGCTGGGATAGATTGACTTAAAGTATATCAGGCAGCTCTTAATTGCTGCTGTCGTCAAGGGCTCTTGTGTACCACGTAGGAGTCATCCTCAGTAGCTCATGTAATATTATAAATGGCTGCAGCAGAAAGTGCAGGTCAGTATGACATGAGTATCTTGTCTTAACTATAATGCTAAAGCAGCTGAGATTTTCCATTGAGGTCAAATGTGTAAGCTGCTACACATTTAGGGGTCCAAGAGAACCTCTAAATTTAGGGGATCTCCGGGTCCAAGACCTATATGAAATGCATCACATCTACAATCCAAACCACTGGCTTCCTCCCTGGCCCCAAAAAGCCTTGAAAGAGATGACTGGTACCTAACAGAGTCCTTATTTGACAGTGGGGATAGGATATGTACAGGATATGCATAAGACACCTACAAGTGTAGGATTTATTAGCTTCCAGAATTCAATAGAAATTAGATGGCTAATTTCCTGAAGCTTCTAGGTAAAATCAGCCACACTGAACCACTCACAAGAAATCTGTGGATTGAAATATATTTGCATAAGAGGCCAAAACATCTGTTGTGAACTGTGAATCAGTCAGTAAAACTCCTTGTCAGGTCGTGAATACTTCTCATTCAGGAAAAAGTCCATGTTTCCTAGATAAATTAATTGTTATGAATTCTTCATCCACCTTAATTTATCACCTACCTTATTGTGAGGATTAATTAATGCCAGTAAAGCAATTATAAAGATGAAAAGCACTATCAGTATTTAGAAATTATACATATCTTTTATGAACAGAATATGAATCACATCAAAATATTTCTCATGCCATACCAGAAATACTCTGATCTTTCGTGTATTCAAGGTCTTTATAGAGCATGGCTACTATTTGCCAACAAGCTTCATGATCACACATATTAGAGCTATTATAGCTGTAAATAATGAAAATGTTAACAAACGTAAACTTTAGTTTTAGAAATTACATTACATTTACAAAATATCTACCAAGTGAAAGAGGTAAAACACTGATTCCTAATAGCATATTTATGGGAAGAATTCTATGAGATTCAAATGCCTAAACATATTTGGAACCCAAGCTTAGGTACACATTCAAAGGAATATTTTATAAGAAATCAGAAAAATCAGTCTGTCTTTAATATGTATCTGGCATACAGATGCAGCTGTTGACTATCAACTAAAGGAAGCAGAGAGTCTGTAGTGGAGAATCAGGTCATGATTTTTGAGGAAGAGCTTCAGAGAAAAGTCTCAAGTTTAAAAAGGATGCTTATATCCTATTTCTTAAACACAAGTACAGTTGGTAATTTCCTTCATATTACTTCTACTTATACTCTGAATTATATTCAAATGGAAAACAGAGGGATGTATTCTGAGCAGAGGTGCAATGTCTTAAGTAATTTATTTTTAGAGGAGTATTTCCTACATTGAATTTTTTTCCAGGTGTTTTCATCATTCAGGGAAGATGTTATGTTGCCTTTTTTTTTTTTTTTTTGTTCAAGGGAGGAAAACTAAAATAGATAAACTGTTTCTAACAGTTAGCAGACTAAAAACCTGAATACATCTCTCTCAAGCTGTTCAGAAACTAGTTTTATATAGAGATTGCTTCAAATGATATTGCAGGTGTGGTTTCTAAAAAGCAGGCAGTTCAATATTTCCAAATATTTCCAAAATTTTATCTCACAGGAAAAGTGTTCAAATGTCTTCAATATGGTTGTGATCAAATTATACTTGATGGACTCTTCTAAAGTGTGCACGAAAAGATATTCTACTAAGCTATGACAGCTGGATCCATAGTCCCCTGAAGACAACAAAAATATTACCACAAATGTCAATAGGATTTAGATTTGTATTTGCATGCATTTATTCACTGATATCTTTCATGGATATCAATGGAGATTACCCTTCTCTATCTGGACAAAAATAGTGTAAGTCTGTGATAGACAATGCAACCATCACACCACAAGCAAGGTTTCTATATTTAGATATATATCAATATTTCAAGTTTGCATTAATACACTCCTCACAGTAAAATTTGGCTTAACATTTGAAAGGCAGTGAATTGGTGAATCTCATTTGAAATATGGTGAATCCAGACTGTTTTGAGAATAGGGAGCTTTATTTTCTGAGTGGTCACACAGAGGCATAACTTTACTACACGCTGCTATTTACATTACTCAGAGATTTATGAATCCCAGTAGTTGTCTTTCTTTCTATTTCAGCGGGATTATTTCTGAACCAACCCTTTTGATTTCTAGTTGTCTGCTAGAAAATAGTCTGCTAAATATGTCAAATTTAAGTTGTTCCCACACAGTGCAACTGTTCAGGATCCAGTTTTCAGTTACATATCTCCTCTAGTCCCTGTAGCAAGATCTCGGATTTCGCTTTGGAGATAGTCATAAAAAAGTTAAGTTTTGGTCTTTTAGGAGGTCATTTTTTGGTTCTGGCTGTTAGTCTGTAATCTACAAAGGAGACTCAGACTAGCAGTACAAAAAGCAGAAAATAATCAAGAGCAATAAATACAGAATATTCTATCTGAATGCCAAAACATAGGAGAATTTTTTTTTGATTCTATTGACAATTTTTATAGCACATGTGTTTGTAATGATGTGAGCCTGACAAATTCAGTGTTAAGAATCTTTCAAAAAAAAGGAATGTAACAAAATATAACATTCATGGCAGGGTACCTTTTGGTCAGCTCAATCAGAAATGCATTTCTTAATTCAGCCGCTGATTAGTGTAAAATAATCTGTATGAAAAAAAAAGTGATCTTCTACATCATTATTCTCCCATTTCACATTGGCATGCAGTTGAATAGGAGGCTAAGTCTGTCTGCATTGCCATGACCTGACATGCCACCTTTGGTTCTTAGCTAGGAATGAAAACATTGACTATCCCAAAACAGGAAAGTATTAGTAAAATCTTCTTGGAACAAACCTCTTCTTCTTAACAGCAGCAGTGAATATCGTGTTCCTGGATTAGCCTCTGTAATATTACACCTTGGGTTTGAGCCTGTTCTCACGAGTGTCAGTTTTCACTACTTCCATAGAGTAGTTCCTGATTTACACATAGTGAAAGCAAGAGTACAGTGAAAATTAACTTGGTATTCCTTGATATTTTACGTGTGATGGTAAGGCTTCACTATTTGCATAAAACTGAATTATTATTTTTAAATCAATTTATTATCTTTAAGTGAACCAAACACAGAGAATTTCACAATGGAAAATGATGGAGAATAATACCAGATAAGGAAGAGAGCATTATTTTGTGTTAGTCTACATATGGCAAATGACAAATCACATGGATGATACTGAGATTGTCTGACAACATTCTCATAGAGAGAATTGTGCCTTATCTCAACATTCTTCATTTTATGTTAAAATAGGTTGTGCTGGAGTCCAATAGAGTCCAGTGGTCAGAAAAGAATATTACTGTTACTAGAGGTTCTTTATTGTTATTGCTTGCTGTGTCCTTGGACAGCGTCTTTATTCTTGATCTAACCTATTTATTCTTCAGGCTTTTGTTCTGTAGACAGAGCCTAGCAACTCCTTCTTAGGAGAAGGCCAATGTTTCCTAGTAAATGTTTGACCCTTGTTTTAAGAAGCAAGAACTGCCAGCCAAGAAGTTTACAGACAATAAAAGAGGAAATGTAATTTTCTTATGTAACAAAACACTTTTAAGAGATTAAGAAGGGTTGACCATGCCAAATCATATTATGTAATAGTTTAGATTACATGTATTCACTAATCAGAATCTTATATATGAGGTGAGTAAAAGGATTCTAGCCATTATATTTTTCTTTTTTTTTCAAGTGCTCATTATTTATTCCAGATAAAGATTCAATTTCTTCATTTAAAATTAAAGCCAGAAATCTAACAGGCAAATAACATTTTTTAGAACAATCAATTTACATTAGGTCTCTATAACAATAAAATAGAAAAAAAAATAGTGCTGAGCTGGTTGTGATTTCTGGAACTTGGTCTGTATACGCAATCGTCTAATAAAATGCATAAGAATGTTACAGCCCTGCCTTTACTAGTATTTTCATGCATTAGATATACCCTGGTGAGAACAAATTAGGAAGGGCAAAGGATAACAAAATATACTGTGCTGATAATCTGCTGGTAGATTGCATTTATATATTAAATGTAACATGAAACTTCAGAAATGTTTAGAGCAGCTAGTATGAACTTTCACAGCATGATTTAATAAAATTGCAATATATGAATATACAAAGTAGTGGAAGAGTCATTACTTTCATTAAGAATATTACAGTGAATAAATTAACCTAAAACAATAAAACCTGAACAGCAGATATATGTAAGTCATTTACATTTTGTAGTAGACTCATTTGATGTAGGAAAGAATGAATGTGTTATGGTAGAGGTTTCATTAGCACTTGCATTTCAATTGACTTAGAAGCACGTCGTAAGAATACAAAGGCACTAAATATCATCCATAAACAAGAATACTGTAAAAGGTTTTTGTTTTTTTAAACAAGATGTTCTGTGCCATTACACTTTAATAGTCATCTTGCATTTTCAATATGAAAAAAAGCTAAAGAGGACTGCAATGGTGTCATCAATTAAATCAGGGCTCATATTTTATACAACCTTTTATTACATAACTCTACATTAACCCTCTGAATGTGGTGGTGTCTGATGAGACAAAATGAAGATTGTAGCAAGTGAGATTTACCATAGTTTCTTCAGAGAGTCAGTGAGCTCTTTTCTGCAACATTTTACACTAACTAAACTACCCCATGGAGCCATATCATTTGTGAACATTGTGATTCACTGACAGCAAGAAACATTTTAAGATGTTCTCATCAGCATTTTGCTAGTACCTCAGTAAACAGAGTATGAGTTGTCTCTTGACATCTTTCTCTAGAAGAGGATAAAATTAAAATAAATTTCTGACATGTGACCAGGTGGCTGAAGTGTTTTACTCCCTGATAGTTCTAGGTACAAGATTCAATACAGACTTAGTTATCAGTTTGAATGACTTGTATCTCATTCTGCAACAAAAATCATGTAGAAATTGGATTTATGCTGTACCTGTGGATGATGCTTATCAGCTGTGATCTATTGCTCTAAGTGTGACTGTGTTTGATACCCTCTGCATCACAGCAGTACACTCATGAACTGTTTTTATACCAGAAATATGCTGGGTACCTTAGCAGACAAGTAAAAAACCCTGAGTACTTTCCAATCATACCTGTATAAATGTGTTTCTGCAGCTTATTTCTATGACAAATGGATTCGTACAGATATATAACTAGTTTGCTGCTTGCACAAATATTTCTACATTCTCACACTCCAAATGTGATGCAAATGGTCATCACATGTCAAAAGAGAAGTCTTTCTAGCCTATAGCAATATCTGAACAGTAGCTACAAACATTTGCTTTAGGGAAAGGTTTTGATAAAAGAACAAGAATTTCTGTATAATACTTCCTTTCAATATGCACCACCACTTTCCAGACTTCATAAATAAGAATTAGCATCTTCATCCTACATGTATTATTAGTTCATGTTTGAACTAATCTATTTCTTTACTTTTTCCACTTATTATTTTGAAGTTCAAACTATGCTACTTTCAGTAACATATTCAAAACTTGATCAACAATTCTTGAGAAGTATTCTATTAAAAATCCCTCCCTGTCATGTCTTTCTTTCAAACTGCTATCCTATTTAATCATTCTTCATACAAAATTCATGCAATATGTCTAATCATTTTTCTTACACTTCCATTTAACTTATCAAATCCAATCATACTGTTTTTGAGAGAGAATTGCTTGAAATGGTGTGCAACACTCAGAAAAGTGTCTCCTATTTGCTTCAGAATAAGGCGTTGTGTTTCATTTTTTGTAAATTTCCTTTTAAATTCCAATATATAATTCTTTGTTTGGCTTAACAATCCAAACTCACTCTTTCCTGATTTCTTCTTGTGTAGCTTTAACCAAGAGAGTCCATCATCATGCATGCATTTTCAGGATTCTTTTTCCTTAGGAAAAGGAAAAAATCTATATTTCTGCCTTTGTTAAGATAAAAAGTTATCTCCATAATGCTGTTCAGACATCCATGAGATGTTCTTTAGCTTTGCAGTATTAGCATTGTATAATTGGAGTAAGTGAATTAGCATCACATATGCTACCTCCCTATACATTTTCTTCTGCCAGTTCATTTACGAGTATATTTAATGCAATTTGTTCTAGAACTCGTTTCAGAAACAAAAAACTTATTTCTTTTGGATTCCTATTTTATTTTCCTTCTCTCAATGTAGACAAAAACTCCCATTCTTATATTTTGTTTAATGAACTGGAGCACTTTCTCTTTTAATCCATACCTGTTTAAGATTACTTTCCAAGGTAAGAAACATTGTTGAAAGTTTCTGAATCTAAGTGCAATCGAATAATTCTTGATCATGTGTATTTTGATTCCTCAAAAATCTCAAGTAGATCAATAAAGCTTGATTTCTGTCTAGAAAAGCTATCAGATTGTTATCATTACATGAAAAGTTCACTGAGCTTACCATTTTTACTGTAGCTTTGTTGCTACTCCAAACAATTATCCCATTACAAACTCCAGACTTACTGGATTTTGGATCTCTAAATTTTTCCTTGAGACCTTGTAATGTGCTACTATGTTTACAATCTTGCTTTCTTCTAGTGTAAAGCTAAATGAATTATAAACCATGACTCATATTTTGGCAATTTCGTATTCTAACTGCTTTAGAACATCAGAAAAACATATCTAGTGCTGGAGATGTAAATGATCTTTTCATCAGTTCTTTCTAAAACCTTGTATCCTGACACCTCAAACTAAGGAAATTCATCTGTCCTATCCCCCTTGGAGAACAGGCCTGGGTTGTCATTAGCTCCTTGACATGGAGTTCTGAGTCAAATAATTAATGTTGTTTTTCTGTAGTGTCCTTTTCCTCCTTGAGAACTCATTTCAGATCTTGATCTATATATAAGTTCTACAGATTCCCTGGCAGGCTGCCAGCCACCTGTGTGTGTGTGTGTGTGTGTGTGTGTGTGTGTGTGTGTTTGGAAAAGATTTAGGTTGATCTTCAAAATCTTACTTTGTCATATGAAGGTTTACCTTGATGTTCTTCTCTACTGAATTTAATTTTTCCTGTCCACGACTTCTGCCTTTATACCTAACAATCTCCTTCAGTTTTCTGTAGGCTGTTATGGCTTAGAAGATCTTTTTTCTGTTTCCTCCCCTCCCCTCTCCTCCCCTTTCCCTTTCTTTTCCCTTTCCCTTCCCTTCCCTTCCCTTCCCTTCCCTTCCCTTCCCTTCCCTTCCCTTCCCTTCCCTTCCCTTCCC
>JAUBOD010000216.1:0-43363 GCA_032353885.1 Nothura maculosa | reverse complement strand
GACAGAGCAGTGGAACAGGCTGCCCAGGGAGGTTGTGGAGTCTCCTTCTCTGGAGGTCTTCAAAACCTGCCTGGATGGCACCCTGTGCCACGTGCTCTAGGTGTGCCTGCTGGAGCAGGAAGGATGGACCAGATGACCTCTAGAGGTCCCTTCCAACCTTGTAGATTCTGTGATTCTGTGAATCATGAGATAATCAGTGGCATTCTCAGTATTTCTACATTGCAGATGCTACAATGCAGACTAGAGAAATCTGAACTAACTTTTCATCCATTTCTTCAGACATCCCGGAGCAGAGTAGCTGCAGCAATACAGAGTTAAGTAGAAGCCAAGCCTACTTAGATAAAAAATGTCTAAGAAAAGGGTAAATGAGCCTTTTTGGTGCTCCCTGATACGATGCTTAGATAGCTCTTAGTGTCAGTTAGGTTAAAAATGGCTCTGCTCTTCAAAAGCAGCATGCCAGCAACAGTATGCAAAAGTGCTATGCTAGCTAAAATTATATATAATGCAGTCACTTGAGATAGTCATGTACCTATGCTAAATGAGCATGCAAAAAAAAAGAGATAAATCAGGCATCTTTCCAGACGCGAATTTTAATTAGATATTAAAGCAAAGTGAAGGAAAGCTTGTGTAAGTAAAACCTTACTACGTTTAAAATTCATAAGTATGCTGAAGCATTAATTTGATACTATCTAGGTGAATATATATGGAAAAATTGTATACATAAGTCTTTTGCACTCATGAAATAGAGATTCTGTTACCACAGAGTAACAGAAAATAATAACATTCCACAATAACGGAAACCAGGAGAGATGCAAAAACCCATGGAAGGATGGCTCTACAATTGATGCCACTGAATAGAGATCAAAACTGAAAGCCATTTTCTACTCCAGCGCCCAAAATAAAAAAGTAGAAGATTCTTCCTCAAAATTTCATGAATAACAGGAGCTCTCACACAGAGATGCAAACAGGTGTAGGACAATTAAGTTTAGTTTTATAAAAATAATAGATGTCAGAAACAGAATTTACATGCATGGCAAGTAGCTCTTGATTTGGAAATAAATGCAATTCTAAACATATGTGACGAGCAGCATACCTTTCTTTATAAAGTCGTTTTATTTTTAAGATGTTTACTTACTGAAAATTTGTTTAGTAACTCAAATATAAAGTCATGGAAGTGCAATGACTTATAATAATGGTGACAGGATTGCAAATCTTAAATACCTTAAAAATTAAGCATTAATTAAAGTAAAATTCCTGAGCATGGATCTATTTTGAATTTTTTTAATATGCAAATGTGTAGTTGAGTGGTTTCCTAAAAACTACTGTTTCTCAATAAATTTACATACTCCAATTCAGTTTTGCCTTTATTATTCATTGTAGGAGGTTCCAATTTATTTAGCATTATTCCTGAATATTTCAGCTAAATAAATATTTATCGTGTTAAAGAAATGAATTTAAGAAAACTTTGGTTGCAGAAATTGATATTCTCTATCAAAGTATGACTCTTCCATGAAGGTGAGACTGTAATATCAGTATCATATTTTGTTTTGATATCATTAAATATTTGAATTTTATAGCTTTTTTGGAGTAAACATCATTTGAGTGGCCAGCTAGAAAAAGTAGACGAGCATATCTTACTCTCTGCCCTTTACTGGTTTTGTAACTGAGCTATTTCATACAAACAGAATATAATGTAACATATTCTGGCATGTATGAACCCAGAGGAAATTAAATATGAAGTCTCTAATGGTCTGAAAATGATGGTACTAATTGGAGGATAAAATAAGAAGCCATGCACAAGAGTATAGAGTAACATAGATAGATTATTTTTTATCCTGTGTAAGATCTAGTATGGTTCAAGATAGTCTGCCTATAAAAAAAGAACGATAGTTAATGAGGATGGATGTATCACCTAAGTGTATAAGAAATGGCTGCAGCAAGAAAAGAATTGTGATGCATGTAGAGTGCTCTTTTTGTTCAGCTCTCAGTTATATAGCTGGCTTTGAAAATGGAGGAAAGTGCTGTGTGTCTACCTGGTACATTGCTAAGGTAATATCATGGAAACAAATGTTAATTTAATTTAAATTTCTTGGATTTTATGCCTCCTTTGAAAAATGTTGCAAATATCACCCTTTTAATACTGACAGAAAATACACCCTTTAGAAGAAAATGAATTGTGTTTAGCTGAAATGAAGATGACCTAGCAATGATAAGAAAACTGTTTAATAAAGGAATAAGGATATATTTATAAAAGTATTTAGGTAGAGGTATAGTGACATTGATGGTCAAGGATATTTGCTATTTGGAGCAAGGGATGCAGAAAAAAACAATCCATATGAGAAAGGCAGATATTTGTCCTTTGGGAAAAGCAAAAGATGCTGTTTTGACATTGAAGAGTTTTCTCAGTGCTGTTTCTATGTCCTCTACAACATAAAATAGTAAACAATTTGCTGTTTGGAACTGGGATTCAGCTTCACAGAATCACAGGATGGTTGAGGTTGGAAGGGCACAGATCCTCCAGTCTAATTCCTGCTACTCCAGCAGGGTCACCTAGAGCATGTTACTCAGGATGGTATCTAGAGGTCTTTTGAATACCTGTAAAGAAGGACACTAAAACCTCCCTAAACTGCCTGTTCCAGTGCTCATGGATCTGCATGATATATATAGTTTAATATTCCATAAAAAAATCCTGAAAAAAGTTGCATTTTTGCAAAGAAATTTGAAAGAGCATCTAATTATTTCAATGCATTTCAGAAGAATGGTGTATTTGTATATTTGCTTTAATGATATAGAGAAATATCTTTGTTAGGAAGAATTCAGAAAAAAAAAAGTAGTTATATAGATTGTTATAGTCTTAAATATTATAAGAATATCTTACTTTAAAGTAACTTAGAATCTGAAGATTATTTCTTTATTGGAGATAAATTTGATTGCTAACCTGTCATTCACTTGTAGATAGAATGATATTCCATTTTTCCTTGGATGTATGTACCCATCACAATTGAGCCCTGCACATGAGAAACAAATATACAGGCACCAAGCAGCCCTGGGCTAATGACAAAGCATACGACCGAGAAAATGCCAATACACACATAATCTCAGGAGAAATACTGAGTGCCATGGAGACACAAGCCCTTCTCTTTGCCATATTTCGTTCTCTGTCACCTCCTTTTCTCCAAGGAATTAGTAGTAAATTGCTGCTGGCTGGTACAAGGAGTAAGTAGACTACAGCCCACATACCAGGTCACCTGCTCAGAATACCACAAGCAGAGGGTAAAGCTTGTGGTACAGCATCTTCTGTATTTTCTGTCATTTGTAACTCCCTCCATGGTGCATGGAAGAAGTTGTGCATCTGTTCAGTGTTGAACTGTCAGCTAAAGGTTCAAATAGTTTGTGCCAAGGCCAATGCAGTAGGACAGAAGTAGAAAGTTATTTAATGCATGAACATGTAATGAAAGGGTTATATGCCAAAGGAGATAGGGACAGAGGAGCAATCCAGTTCATAAATATTAGTATCGGTTTTCTTTTGGATGGTTCTTTTTGCCATTTTCCTTCAGAACTGAGGAAGAAAATATCGTAACAGAAAAGATTATGAAAAATTCATATTAAAGCATAGAAAATATCTTTGTTGGGGAATTATAAAGGCTATTAATGTGCTAGCTAATCTGCTATGTGTGTTATTTTTTTTCTGTCTGAGGTTATACACGTGCACTTCGGTAAGGCTTCCTTCACATTGCAGTTTTATTGCTGCCCGTCTACAGAAAAAAAGAATAAAAAAAGTAATAATTAAATTAAGGTTTTAGGATGTTCTTGATAACCTGTCACAGGGAATGAGGCTTTTTCTACACTTTCAGTTTGGGATGTGGCTTGAACATCCATGCCTTGTCCTTTGGAGCCAACTTCCAATCAATGCCTTCATTATTATTGCTAGATGGTGAGCATATTCAGTGGGTTTTTACATTGCCAGTTAGTAGTTCCTTCAAAAGTAGTAGTCAGACAAACCTCTGTGATAAGTGCACCCTCTGTGCAACATAAAAGTTCTTATCTATATGAAAGTTCAGAACTGGACCACGACCAACTGAAAGTATAGAGACAAATCATGCCTGCCACAAATCTGGTATTTCTGTAAATGGTTTTCAATATTAAAAGATTAAACAACTTTCTGGTAGTTCAAAAGTGAGTTTTGATTCATACTCTAGGATTGTAGTCTGCCTAGTGTAATAAATATACTATATTCAAAACAATTATAACAAAGGTGGCCTCTGAGGCACAGCCCTAACTTTTACTTTTCTTTCCCCTCTAAAGCTTGTGGTTTTCTAAAATAAAACAAGCATGTGAAACAAGCTTGAAGTGCATTACTATCAGCAGAATACATGAGCTCCCATAAAACGGCAGATATGCCTGGTCCATGAAATCAGTTATTGAGTCACATCAATGTTCTGTTTAACCACCCGTCAGCTCCACCTGTATTCTCATTTCCTGTTTGTTCACCGTAAGCTTCTCATAACTTTCACCACTAGTAGTTTCCATAACAAAGTTAAATGTATACAGAAATATAATCAGTAAATTCTACTAGGCCATAGGCAATATTTAAGTGGAGCCCAGGATATAATCAACACTGTCAAAAGCAGAATTAAGAAGCACATAAATGAATTAGGTGTATACTTTCAACTAAAAATATCCTTTTAATCAAAAAGCCTAAAATTCAGCTGTTCTAAGAGCTTATATTCTCTGCACCTCGTTCTCTTTTGTCTAAATCATACTATTAGTATAAAAAATATTCTTTGTTTAATTTGGATAAAAATGTCCAATACTTTTAATGATGTTGATTAATATACAGAACAGCAAACTAACATGATACCAGAGGAAATTATGCAAATTTTTAAACCTCAGAAGTTATCATGAAAGCTGTGATTAAAAAAACAAAACCTCTCAGCTACTGAATTTTGTCATTTCACAAAGTCAAAAAGCTATGGCAAGTTAGACTGACTGAGCCTATGACCCATAACAATCTTTTTTTACATTCAGAATTGTTACTGCTGAGTCAATTATTTACTGTAAAGGGTTCTACTTGTTCATTTTGAAGTGCTGTAGAAAAAGGAAAGATGTTACTATATTTGGAAAGAAAAGCCTTTTTGATGTGTAACAAAAATAGAGGAAGAGAAGACTGGAATGCACAGCTACTCATGTTCTAGAGATTTGAATCTGTAATTTTATGATAAAGCCATTCTAGCTAACCTTTTCTGATGCTTTCATATGTCTATACTCATTAAATATCCTAAGAATTTTCAAGAAAAAAAGAAACGATCAGCACCTTTACTAGGAGTCAAATTATACATACATCCCCTAGGACAATCAAAGTAAGAGGAAAAGAATCAATTTCTACCTATGCCTATAACAAACTACTACTTTCATTATCTGTTTTGCTTTGGCAATAGATTGTTTCTTTACTCATGACAGTGAATATTTTATACATACCACTTGGAACAGAAGGCACTACCCATCATTTCTGCACATAAATTTAATTGCAACTAATCTTGTGACATTCATACAAAGAGACCATATCTTTTATCCCCTTAATTCAGCACCTTGCTTAGGTATCAGCATAGTAGTGTTCCATAACACCCTAAAACTAATAGGTAAATTTAATTATCCTCATTTTTATTTCTCTTACTTTTAGATTAAGAGCTCCCTTCAAGGCCTCAGTATTTCCAATTTCTGTTGCACCATATAGGTAAATTACTTTGCTGTATGTTCATTTAATATTTTCAAATACCATGTGTTAAAAGCTGTTGCCATTTTAAGAGAAATTCCATTAAAAAAGCAATATATTTTTAAAAAAATAGATCTCTATTTAAACTCAAGAACTTTTAATTGACTCTCTCGTCTTTAATTCTTGTCCAATTTCTCTTCCTTTTAGCTTAATCGGTACTTTTCCTTTCACAACTATTTTCCTCTCCTACATGATGCTCTTTTGAAATATGTTCTAGAGGACATGAGGAAAAAAGATGAGAGGTTGAAACGTATTCAGAATCACAGTCAGAGAGAATGAGAATCATAAAAGTTATCCGTATATGAATCAGTGGATAGATGTCTCGGCTTCTTTCACAATTTAATTCATTTTTTCTCTCCAGACCTATATGGATCTGTCTGGAAACAACACTACAACACCTTTTCTTGCTGTTTCTTTATCAAGACAGTAACACATCAGCCCAAAAGCATGGCCCTAGAGAAAAAAAAACAACTATGCTCAAATCCCCAGCTCCCCAAAGAAAAGAGGTAGCCCAGCATACACCGCCTTTGGCTTTAAGGAAAACACAGGAATTATGACATTCAAAATGAGAGTCTGGACCATGAGATATTTCGAATTGCCTCATTCTGTTGATATTGAGATTGAGAAAAAGGAAAAAAGGAGAAATGGAAGGGGAAAGAAAAATAAAGGTCAAGGCCATCATACATAATACACACATACTTTGTCTATTTTCTGTTAAGATCCCCTTAAGTTGTATTTTCTGTTAGGAATTTAATAGTTTTCAATAGAGATCATTCATTATTATTATATTTTCTTTAAAGTGATGAGCACAATAAGATCTGCTTACTTTTTGGTCCAGGACATCATTGTTGTAACCAGAATTAAGAAAAATAATAGATGACTATTACTCAAGAAATTTAAACATTGCAGTGTTCTTCTTGCAAAAGAAAAGCTTATAGATAAAAATCATTCATATGCCAATAGTGAAAAATTAATTTATGGCCTATAATTACAATGATAATGACACCATCCATAATCATAAATCATGATTATGAATGCATGATGATTGATTATTGTATGAAAGACTTTTTTGCCTAGTCAGTGCCAATATCATTTTAGGGGTTACATGACAAAATAAAAACATTGGCAAAGTCAAATTTACTGTAATGAGCGTGCTAATTTAAAATACTCTATTTCTTAAAATGTTATGGTTTCTTGTTTAGGTGTTTTGCTTTAAGTGTAGTTAAACAAGCTACTTGTGAATAATTCACTCTAAATTATTCAAATGTGATAGCATCGTACATTCTAAGATAGAACTAATTACAAGAATGGACCAGAGTCTTCTCTAATCTGGAATATTGTCTTTTAATCTAATTCTGCTTCTGAGATAATTACTCAGAATCAATCACTGTCAGGATTATAGCAGTAACCAGATTGGAGTTAGAAACTGTTGGTAATATCTCAGAGTCCAATTTCTCCCCATGATAAAGAAATCAAATCAATTCAGCAACTGAAAATTACATTAGGAATATTCTAAATATAGTTTATATCCATCATTTTACATTTTTTTGATGTTGAGTTTATGATCTATTTATTTGGAAAAGAATATATATCTGATGGACTTTATTTAGTATTTTAAAATTAAATGCAACCATTTTTAATTTGCCTGCACAGTGGCTTTCACTGCAAGAACTAAAGCTGACTTTCAGTTTCCAGCAATGATTTACGACCCATTCAAACAGAAGACTATAAAATTGGTTGCTTGAATGTTTCCACTTGAGTTTGAAATAAAAACATTAAGAAAACGAAGTCTGCTAAGCCAATTATTTTCTGAGTAGTTGTATATATTTGATAATCTACTGTTGCTAAAGCTGTAACACATATATATGGTTGTTAAAGCTGTAACATATATATGATTGTTATCATCAAAAAGACTGTTCTAGAATGCCTATTCTGCCTTCAAATAATTTAAAAAAATTTGCTGGGCTTTAAATATATATGAAAGATAGGATGAAGCTGTATTTTCTGAAGAGAATAACCATTTAAATTTGGAAGAATTCCAAGTTTTCCAAGAGAAAAATAATTGAAGTTAGTAAATAGAATTGTAATAAAGAAATCACCTTGCTGAAATCAGGTTGCAAAATCAGTTTCACATATTTATTTTTCTCTATTTTGTTGAGGTTTGTGTTAGTCCACTGTGTTGAGAATTTGTTTCTTCAGAGTTAGACTCTCAACTTACCATTGCATAATATATGGTGATGAAAATTCAAAGATATTTGGACAAGAGCAAAACATCTGAACGTTTTTTTTGTTTTGTTTTTGTTTTTTTTTGTTTTTGTTTTTTGTATTGTTTTTTTTTTTCATCTTCCAGAGACATTATTACGGACTAATAGTACCAGTCTTTACTGAATTGTTTTGCTATTTGTTACCCAGATAATTTCAACAGTCCCAAAATTCTTTTCATATGAGAAAGACTGTATCAAAAAGAACCAAGAAGGCAACAGGAAAGATGAGGGAAAACACACAAAATAAAAAGCAGTTCCAAAAAAAAAGGATAGAAGTAAAATATGGAGTAGCAGAGGAAAAATGAAGGTGAGACAGAAAGATTCATTTTAGTAGAGTACTAAAGCTTATGCACTTGTTGAGAGTACAAACATTAAAGATATCCCATCTAATTCTATTCTATCCAGTTTCTGGCCAGTGTGGTGACCACTAAGTGCATGTCAAATGTAATGAGGCATCTATTTTCCTTTTAAGAATTTGAATACTTTTGAAAATCCTGTCTAAATTCTTAACATACTTGTGAAATACATAATTTCTACAAAATTTTGTTAGATGCTTTCTACCCATTTCTCTCATATATTAAAATTGAATTAATTTTAACATTTCTAATGAATATTTGTTTAACGTGAACAAAAGCATTTAAAAAACTTTTAAAGTAGTTAAAATTTCTTAACCAAGGGAAAACATTTTATTTCATGTCAATACAAATATTTGATTCAACCTACACTAACTGTTGCTTTTCATTGTACACACAGTTCACTTCCTCCATACATGCCAGCAAAATTTATAAATAAATTCCTATATAAATTAATATAAAATATTACTATTATTATAATTCTACATTTAATTTATGCACAGCAAGGTTCTGAAATAATGCCCATACTATTTTATGACATTCTTATACTGCTATGGAGCATTAAAGAGGCAATATATTAGATTACTTTCACCTCATTTTGTTGCTATGTTAGAAGGCAGAGACATGTAATGAGAAGAAGAAAGCTTCAATTAAAGAGATCTGGATTTTTTATATCTAGCAATTTATAAACCCTAGACCTATTAGAAAGTGTGAAGATGATGGAAAGTGAGAAGATAGAATAACTTAGACAAAAGTTGTTAGACTTTAAGATTTCTAGCTTGTCTTTTGACATTCATTAATTATTAGAACATATCACATTTATGACAGAAATTTCATATTCCATATAAAACCATTATAGATCTTTTCTCAAGGCAAGTAGACTTTCATAGAGAAGTGGCTGAATGAATACACAAATGACAGACAGTTTCTTAGGGTTGTTTCAGAAAGTATGTTACTAGAAATGATAAAAGTAAAACCCCCAGAATTAAGCAGGAAAATATTGTGAGGTAGAAGAGGAGCATTTATATTATATAAAACATTTAAACTGTATAAAGGAGAGTGACCTTGACATCCTAACTTATTTGATATCAATCCAATTTCAAATAAAATTCTCAATTGAAATCAACCGGAGTTTTTTTGTAGAATTCAATGAAAACATCAAGAAACTTCACTTTTCTCATCCTCTGTGAAATAGGAAGTACTCATTTTTTCCACTCTTCCATATGTAAACAGGAACAGGGTAACTTTTCCCTGAAATCCAGGTTATTTGAGGTTTTATGAGCCCTATTCAGCAAGGGCACAAGCAGGATGCGAGCACTTGACCCTGTTGGATCCCAAATGCAGTTGTTTCTAAATGTCACGGCTCTGGAAGTTATTCCTACATACAATTATACAATTATATTTATTTATTTATTTTAAAAATGGATATTCTGTGTCCAGAAATCAGACATAAGGAAGAGTACTTATATGTGAAAATAGGAATATCTCTTCCCAGACACAGGAATTTAAAGCCTGCTTAGTTTAGATAGAAATACATTCTTTTTTCTTTTTTTTTTTTTTATTTCATCTTACTAACCCCCTATTTAAATGCAATATTGCCCTATAATATTTGAGGTGCAGTCCAGCATATGTTATTGGGACACAGAAGTTTTTGATAACGCCACAGTAAGTTGTGAAAACTAGATTCATATGCTGCCTGCCAGGTCAAACTGATGTATGAACATCTCATCTTGTTATCTTGATGTGCCTACCTGCCCTGTCTCCAGCTCAAAAGCCTATTTGCATTTCTACATCTGAAGTGGATTTGCATCTGGGTCTGAGGCCCAATCCAGCTAGTATTTTTCACCCAGAGTAGGACCATTTTCTCTAAAAAGTGCAGCTCCCCAGAAAGATAAGACTTATCTCCATTTAGATGCACCATATCCAAAATGCCATCATCTTATTCCTGAATTCCCAGAAAATTGCTGTTGTTACTGTGAAAAACTGGAAATTCACCAAATATTTAAATCAACAGCATCCAAAATGCCAGTTTCCAAGCTAAAAGAACACATTCCTGTTTTTTTTTTTAAACTTGACACTGCAGACCTTTTTTATAACTCTGATGACACTGGGGAGGTTTTATATCAGTTCAAGTGAAATAAACAACTCTCTGATGACACTGTAGCTTTGAAATATAGCTTTACTCCATTAAGCCAGAGAGAAGTTGAAGCAATCTCCAAACTTGAAACATTTTGGAGTTAACAGGATGAGATATATCAAATATGGATATGGATATATATTCTGAGAATTTACCAAGTAGATATTAATGAGGCATATATTCCTTCTCTCCTTGACTTTAAAAATATTATGTATGTCCTCCAAGTTATAGTAAATGTTGTAGCTATCTAACTGTGAGGACTATTGCCCCACAAATCATACCCCAGGGCCCAGTTTTTGTGGTGGGCAGTACTTCATCAGGCAGATGCTTCTACTGACATCACTTGCTGCCCATAATATGAGGGGTTACACCTGGCTAAGAACAAATTACAAACACAGGAGGGAAAGAACTGGCTCCACAGTCACTGTTCCCTTGGAGCCTTCATTTACTCCTTGAGTAATAGAGCAGGTCAAACAACTAAATTTCTCTTAAGTAATTTGGTCTGGTTCCGCATCAAGTTGGGATTTAAAAAAATAAAAACAGCAAATTCTCCGCTCTCCCCCGCCACACACAAGTACACCAAAGTTTGCACTTCAAGCAAATACTGCTTTAAAAATGCTCCAAAATTCTCCTTAGCTTCATCATTTCATTTTCTGTTAGAATATATTTAGCATTTTAAAAGAACTTACAGAGGAAGTCTTATGTAATAAAACACAATAATTGTTTTGGCCACGTTAAAATAAGACATCTAAATTATTTTCCGAAGAAAAACTATAACAAAGAAATTGATGTATGTCCACAGATGTGTTAATTTTACCAAGTGAATGAATGAATATTTTCTGATATATAATGATTATAACAGAGAATTTTCCTATTTTTCTGATAAATTTATTCCCTGGAAACAATACAACTACTAGCTACTTAGTCCTAATCAAGGATGAAGATTTTGTGGCAAATCTTAGTAATACTGCCTCTACTTACTGCAGCTAAAAATGGGAATAATTCCATAGAAATGGCAATGTAAAATGCATAGCTCAGCAGAACTAATAGCATAGCTAACAGAACTAAACACAGATCTAACTGGGATATATAAATCTGGGATTCCGGAAGCACTGATTGGTCATGGAGCATAATAGAATCTTGCAACGGGTCTACCCTGCACATGTAAAACAATGCAGCTGGTGCTGCACACCTACAGAATTATTCAGCTGAACCAGTAAGTTCACAAAGCAGGAGTGTTTTTTGTCACTGTCATGTGTTGATGGAAATCAACTCTCCAAGAAGATTATTGCCTTTGAGTACAAGATCAGAGTTTCTGGGCCTATGTTGGCTGGCATATCTTTTTTAAAGCTTGAATTTGTCATTTGGATTAAAGCTTGGATTAAACCTTGGATTTGTCGCTCAGCAGAATTCTTCTTCTGGGATCTGCATGGCTATAGTGTAGAGGCATCCTCTGCCAATTAGTTTTCCTTTGATTTTGTATACCTGAATGGTAACCACCCAAGAAATCAAAAACGAGTCAGACTTGGCAATCTGCACATCTGTGATTGACAATATCTTACTGTAATCTTCTGTATGTAGGAATGAAATCAACTTTTAAAAGACACAGTAAGGTCTGAGCACAGTAGACCATCTGTTTAAGCCACAAGAGCTGCCAACAACAGAGTACCCCTCCTGTGCTCTGCTTCTTAAATAGGTTCCTTGGAGAATAGCAGCTGGGATTCACAGAGTCTCAAAGCAATCTAAGAATCAAGGAAATGGGATGCCCAATGTTGGCAAATCCCTCAGGCTTTGGTATTAGTTTGGATGGAGAAGATGATGATGGTGACAGTACACTAATGAGGATGATGATGCTGTAGGCTGAGTACATTACAAAGAATTCTTTAATTAGACATGTCCAAACTGAGTTACTAGATTTGTCGTGTCTAACTTTCTGATAGTTCACATGAGGATATTTATTTTACCCTTCAATGACTTTTTTTTGTCTCTGTACTTATTTAGACTCTTGAAAATCCCTGCTCAATTCTAATTTTTGTTTAAAATCTTTTCATATCTTTGTCTCATATCTTTCCTTTGTACTTGCTTCTCTCAACACAAATCTGTAGAAAATACAAAGGTTAAATTAATCTGTATTTCATTTTTTCCCTCATTTTCTGAAGTGTAAAACTACATTTTTATTTTTCTCAATCAAAACATTTCTTGGAACTCAAAAATGTCTGAGCAGGTATGAGAAAATTTATGATGCATTTATAGCATATCAAATTTGTAGTTTTATGTGGTTTGCATGTGGAATTGAAAGAAATCCTCCAGTAAATTTGCCAGAATTATACTGAGAATAAATAAAATCCTAATTTTAATTGGCAGATGTTATTCTAAGTGTATCAAAACAAAAGAAAATGTTTCTATGGGCCCCTGCAAAGTTAAACTGCCAGACTTCACATGATTTACAAACCATACAGCTTACTATAAAGACAACCACAGTTAATACATTTAAATTTCTAAAACACATATTACTGTATGTTCAAAGATATTTTAATTCTCTCCAAATAGCTTGAATATTTAAAGGTCATGGAAGTATATTTTTCTCCTAAGTAATATCAAAATTATTCTGTCACTATCAGTTGAAAAACAATGCTCCATTTTAAGGGGCAAAAGAAGAAGAAAGCACACAGACCTGACAGGGAAGACTACTGAACTTATTCGAGTTGCCTCATTTTTGCCAACAATATTCCATATTTTATTTTCATGGTGGCACCAGTAACAAAACTCTCATTTGCATGAGTAAAGATAAGACATGGATACTTCTGTTAACAAATGCTGCAATGATTTTCAATGTACAGGCAACAGCTAATATGGTGGGTGTCTATTCTTCTACTTTCCATTCAGAGGTAGCTTTCATTTTTGACAGGATATAGCTCTGAATATTGTTGCAAGAGTTTTTTTATCATGATTAAGATTTATATAAAAGCCTTTTATTTAGCACTGTCAGCTGTAATAGAGAAAATGAGACTGATCAGTACATCTGACATAGGAAATCTCTCTTGGAAATTGTGTTGTTCCAAAGTGTCAGGTTAAAACACTGTGACAACCCCTCTCCCTTCTGTACTGAATCACGAATAAGGAATCATCATGATTATGCAAATATAGTCAAACTTGTATGTTTTAAAGTAACTATTTAGCTTATGTGGTTTTCGCACTCCATGTAAAAGGCACAGAAAGACATCACAATACAAATTAAGGTCCCACCCTGAAATAAGTTCAACAAAGGCGAACCTCTCTGATTTCGATTATGTCCTCATGAATACTCTGATCAGAATTCATTTTTGGATTCACTGTCCAATGCACCAGTGTTATGGCTGCATTATTTCTTCCTCTTTATAGCTTTTAGCCAATTTAATTCATAAGTAGAACAAAGTATTCTACTGCATGTGCTACTTCCCACTTGTTTCACCCCAGAAAGCATTCATCATAGCTCAGCATCTAAATATTTTGAATATATTTTTATAAAATCTTTTATGTGCTTGTATATTGTCAATTTACCTGTTAAGGTAAAAAAAAAAATACCACAAATAGTCTTCATTGATGATCTGGTAGATTGTGTCTCTGATTCCCAACAAAGAACTTTATACCTGTGGACTATCAGAGGGTAGCCAAAGAAATGTGCAAACAAGGAATAAAGGTGGTGGTGCTGGATGGGAGACAGTGTGGTATTCAATCACATCCATATCATAAGGGAAATGTTAATTGGAATTGTGATTTTTTTTTACATCCACTAGTCAGAGATGATATGACAGATTGACCTTCTAGGACAACACTGAAAAAGAAATGGCGTAATATGCTTTATCTATATATTGTGGGGTCTTTTTTATTAGAAAAAAATAGTATATCAGATTTAAAAAAAGGATTTTAAATAAAGCACTAATAAAAACATGCGCACATAGGAAAGAAAAGCTTTAATTTTTACTTCAAATGATTATCCGTGCCCTATTACAAATATCTTTCATGAACTCACCAGCTCCATCAAATCTCAAAGTAATTTAGATTCCTTCATGCTATATAAGCCCTTCCAAATCTTCCTTTGTTGATTAGAAAGCTATTTCCAATTTCTAGTTTAAATTTATATATTTGTACCCATTTAATTTTCTGTAAGCTCTGTCGGTATTTATGACTTTGCATTTATTTCCTAACTGTATTTATGAAAAATAATCATACTCTTCTCAGCTTTTATTTGGCTAGGCTGAACAAACCAATTCCCTTTAATCTCTTTTTATATGATAAGTCTTCCATTTCCTCTAGTTATAGAAGTAGTCCTCTTTGCTCCTGTTGCAGTCTAAGTGATTTTTTTTCCTTTATTTTGAACATAGATAACAGTATTATGGTATTTTAACTGTTCCTGCTAATAGACTTGTACAATTACTATGTAGTGCCTTGAGTAACATAACACATGAAAATATATCACATTATATTGTGCAGAGCTGCCATGTTTTTCCCATGGTTGATGTTTCCTAGTTATCTTGCTCATTCAGGTTTTTTTCCATCACCTTCAATTGATGGATTCTTTTTACTTAAAACAAATGCTATGCTATCCATCCCTAAATGTATGGTTTTGCTCTAGATCTGATTAAAGTCTCTCTCATCACTATCTCTCCATCCCATGATGCTACCAATAGGATAATCTTTACTTTCTCCAACATGGTAGCAATGTTGGATTTGTATCACTTCACAGGAGAAAATTTTTCAACAAGATCTTTAATGATACAGAAGTAATATGAAAACCAATTCCTTTCCCAATGTAAATGAGTGATCTGTCTCCATGTTTCCTCTACAGTATAAATTAGTCATCATCTCTTTTTTGGCCAGCTTTTTATCCACTATATTTCCACGCATCCAATCATGTCCACTTTAATAACTCAATAAGGGCAATAAATTAAAATAGTATTCTTAAATCTACTTACCTTAAATTCATTAACCCATTTTAAAGAAATCAGTTACCTTAACAGATATGTTGTTTTTATATATATACATAAAAATTAATAAATCCATGCTTAATTTTAGTTACTTATTACTTATTACTGAATTATTTACATAGTATTCTCAAACTTTCCAGTGAAGATGTATTTCCTGCATTACCTCCCTACCACAATCCCTTTTTTTGAAAACAGTTTGATAGTTATTTCTAGACTCCTCTATTTCCAGTCCAATTCCCAACTAAAACATTCACTGAAATCATTAATACTGGATTTCCATTTCCATATTTCAATTCCTTTAGTGCTGTGGAAAGGGAGACAATCAGATTTAAACCTAAACGCTATTACACAGATTTGCTAGCTTTCACTATCAGGGCATGATCTGATGAGTACCCACAAATATTCTCATATATACTATTTTCCTCATCAAAACTCTTTGGTCCATACAATCTTTTCTCTTTGCCTTTATGCATTTAAGTAGCTGAAAGTTGTCTAATTACTAATTTTATTTTTCTTCATAAGATGAAGACCTTCCCATTCTTTAGGTAGTTCCACTTACTCCTTCATTTCCTTAATTTCAAGAATTAGCTCTTTTGTTCTTTTTTTTCCCGAGTTTCTTAGCTAAGTCCTTGTGCTGAATACCTGAAGATTTAATTCTTTTTTGATTATTATTATTTTTCTCTTATAGGTTTATCTCCTTCTACCTCAGGCATAATGTCCAGATACTATGTGCACTTTTATTTAAGGCAGTTCTAGGCATCCTTCACATTCCAATTCTTCTCTTTTCTTTAGTTAACCTCACAGTCTCTTTTCCTCCATTTCTCTCTTCTAAATGATAGAATCTTACCCACAACTCTACTACTTTATGATTTTCAAAACATACATTCTCTTTCCCACATACACACACTTTTATGCCTTGGTTACACCTCTCTTTTGCTGCCTTTCCATTTTAAAAGGTAGTGAAGCAGCTCCATATTGTTCATCCTAGATTTTTTTCTTGTCTGTGATCAGTTCAGTAAGCTTGTTGCCAAAATTAGCTCTGTAGAGACATTGCTTCTCAATGGATTAGTGATTGTATTGTAGAATAATCTAATGACTGTCATCACCATGGATGTCGACCTATTGAAGGAGGAAGAACTGAAAAGAAAGAGATGTCAGGGAAAAAATGTGAAGGATTTAGAAAAACAGTTCAGACACAATGGAAAAAAAGAATTCAGACTAACACATAAATAGGGGGAAAATAATGTAAAACATATATTTTCTGAGTAAGAAGAAACTTTCATGGTTTCTTCACAGCACCAAAAAGAGAGCCAATGCTATTTTAGGCTGTCTATGCATAGATATCATGACACAAAGGAGCACTCTGTCAACTGGAAAAAGGAAAAGTGCCTCAGGAATTTAAGGATTTTTCAGTGAGCACCTTAAAAGAGGAAATGTGATAGTATCTTTTACTGCAGCCACCATAGCATGTCCTTCATAACTATACCTGGGAAATATCTGGCTCCCATTATACTTAATCAACTAAATGCTGATTTTGCTAACAACATTATTCTGAAATACCAATTGTGGCAATTCCATGCTGGCTGAAGTACTACTGAAGTACTTCACTATGCAGAATCAAGGAAACTGAAGAGATGTACAGCTTCTACATTCAAACCTTAGTACACTTCCTGTTTGCATTGTTAAAATTTTAGAATAAAGCATGAGCACTTCTTCTCAAGGCCTTAGAAGTCAGCCCAGAAAGGCATATTCTACCTCAGGCCTAGAGACAGTATAAATACTGTAGCATAACTTTAGACCATTCCAGCACTGCCATGAAAAAAGTCTAATTCCAGTATATGAATTAGTCCTCTTTTCCATTCCTTCAGATTTCATTGACACAAGCAGTGATCTCTGAACAGCAGAATTTTGCCCACTCAGCTGTACTCAGCACCCATCATCATAAGCTGTCAGCTTGACTGATCAGGCAGTAAAATGCACAAAACAGGGAGTTTTAAAGAATTTATTGATATCTTGGAGCAGAAAACTGTTCTCCAAAATTCCGCTCTCAATCCCTCATCTGTTATCCTTCTTCCATTTATAACCCTTTTCCAACTGCGGAACATGTCAAGAATTAGGTAGCAGAAGCACCGAAGGCACCAGATATGGCAAACATAGAATGACTTTATAAGAGAGAACCAAGAGGTTTTATGAGGTTCTTTTCAATTATTCTGTAGATTCCTGCCATTGGTTTCTTCTCTGCAGTCTCTGAGTTTGCATTTCAATTGGGAAATGTCTAAGGCTCTTATCCAAGTTACGTATGCAATGTAAACATATCCCAGAGTAGCAAGCAGTGAGATACTCTACTGTCCAAACTACTGCAGTACTAAAAGTTTCACAGTCATTTTTCACACACTAAGCCAAACATATAATCAAGATAAAAGATTTCAACTATCTTCAGCTTGTGGCCACCTTGGTGATGACCTGGCAAAAGAAGTATCTTGAGAACATTCTTGTTTAAATTTTATCTGAAAAGTATCTGTAACAAAGGACACAGGTGGAATCAAAACATCCAAAGCAAAATTTTAACAAGGTCACTGAAAAAATCAGTTAAGCTGAAAGTCAAATGAGAGAAGAAGAAAATAAAGGAAAATTCATTGCTGCTTCCCAATCACCTAAAATTCACAACCTTAGTCTCAAAATATGCTCAGGTCTCCAGGCTAATCTACCTCAGTAGTATAAAGGAGAGGCAAAAAAAATCCTAACATATGTAGATAATCTTCTTTTTGTCAACTAATGTACTGTCTGGTGTTTGGTACACCGATTGGAAAATGAATATTGTACACATAGTGGATGATTCACTTTTTTGTATCTCACTATTGAGACACTTCCAACCAGAATGAGTTCAGAGGAGGCTAACAAAAATATCTATGCAGTTGTAAGAACTGATTGATTAATGGAAGACTGTGGGACAGATACTAAGTTAGTGTAGCAATGCAGTTATAGTAATTTCAACAGTGTCCAAAAGATTTTGCTTAGTGGACTATTCTGTTTAGTGGGTTTTGTTGTCTCTGTGTTGTAAAATATTTCTGCTCTCTCCAAGCATCTAACTACAGAGTAGGCTAGATGCTTCCACGTGGCGTGAAGAAAGTGAGTGAAAACTAGCACCTTATCACTTATATCTTACTATCCTGAAGGATTTTTTTTCCAATTTAAACTTTTGGAGCATGTGAACTCATTAAACAGTTTGCACAGAAAAAAAAATCAAGGGCCTTAGAAAGGAAGGAGGGCCCAAGAGAGCTGGTTAGTTTTCAAGCAGTACTTCTTCCACTCTAAGCAATAGTGCATCCCTTTGAGTAAGAAGCCTTGAGTAAGGAGCCTAAGTCAGGCCTCCAGCAGGAGGCCTGCGTGGATGAACAGGGAGCTTATGACAAAATTCAAGCAGAAAAAAAGCAGTATACAGTATGTGGAAGAAAGGACAGACTCCGTGGGAAAAATACAAGAACGCTGTTAGGGAATGCAGGGTTGTGACAAGGAAAGCTAAAGCACGTTTGGAACAAAATCTGGCAAAGGATGTTAAAATTAATAAGAACAGCTTCTTCAAATACATCAATGGCAAAAGGAAGATTAGGGAGAATGTGCATCTGCTGGTGAACAAGGTGAGTGTCCTGGTTACAGAAACACAGAAAAAGCAGAGTTGCTGAATGCCTTCTTTGCTTCAGTGTCTACTAAGGGGAGCCCTCTGGAATTCCAGACCCTGAAAAAGATGCATTTTAAACTTGATTTGAATCCAGGCTGAGAATATGAATGCAGCCTTTATTTTAGGTAGCAAGGATCACAGGATATTTCTCTGAGCTTATTGGTGATCTCTGAAATAATTCCTAAGATTATATAGTTTTTAGAATGGAAATCTTTTCTATCAGTTATTCATCCACAAACTTAATGTCACCTAAGGAACCATACTTCACTTTTCTGAATCTCTCTCCATCATCACTTGTGTTATCAGCAAATTTTAGCCTTTGTGCAAATTGTATTTCAATAACTATCCTCCTCAAACCTTGCCCTGAATGCTTAATTTCTAAACTCATCATGAGTCGTATCTCCTGTAAATTCTAATAATTGAAACCATATTTAAATCTTCACACAAATTCTACTTTTAAATTTAGGCCTCAGTCAATCATAAGTCCACCTGTTTTAAGGATTCCTTTTCAACTACGAGAATCTATAGATGTTTGAGTTCGTATATTATTAAAGGATTTGACAGACAGAAAAATACAAAGGTTTAATAACTTAAATCATCATCTGACCTATACTTGAGTTCTGATTCCCACATCAACTATGTCTATAATCTTTAAAGCAAACATAGGTTACAACAAGCTTGAATGAAAATTGATATTATAGTATATACTGTCAGTGGAAATATTTCATCATTGAAGTTTCAAGAAGTCTGATAGCATTAAAGACATCTCTTGTTTGCCTTGGTCTAAAGTCAATAGAATTTTGCCTTAGAAATTAATATTTATAATCATTTGTAAAAGTGGAATCATGAATAAAATTTTTACTGTCTTATGTTTGAAAGAACTTCATTTATTCCACAACGAATAACTTTCATGTAGGTGGTTGTTTGATATTGTTTTCTAGGTAGCATAGTGTTTATTATGCTGAGAAAATGAAAACTTATTTAAAAGTAAACTATGTTGACTTACTAAATCTTACTGGACAAGACAATCCTAAAGTCTATTCTTTGTATTGCTGCATGCTGACATGTGAATTTGGATAGAGATTATATTTTAACATCTCTGTCAAACAGCAAATATTTTCCAGCCTGATCATGAAGTTTGTAAAACTGAATCTATTAAGGTGTCAGTAAACTCTAAGTTCTTAATATAGTGCATTGCTTTTTGACACAAAAGGGATGCTTAAGTATTATAAGGCTCTTTTCCTATACGAGAGTGCGATGAAAGAGTAATGATTATACTCCTCTCCTAGTGATTCAGAGGCAAGAGTCTGAACCACCTGCTCTGGATTCACTGTCAAATCCGAATGCTAATCACCAAGACTTGCCTGCTAGTAATGGACTTGTCCCTCTCTTCTACACTGTTAAGGAATCAGGTGTGCAACCTATTTGAAGCTATTCAGTTCAAAGACAGATTATTCTGGAGAGAACTTTGCTGGTCACGTTAGCAATGTAATAATATGAAAAAAAAGTAACAGAAATCTTTTCATTTTGAATGCATTTTTAGTAATCTTCATATAAGTCATTAAATTCTCCTCTGAGAATTGACCTTTATTTCAAAATGCTTAAAACAATTTGGAGATTAAAAAAATAAATTCAAATCTACATTGCTTCTTTTATAAATATTAGGTGATGATTTTTACTCTACTTTTAAATCAAAGATTATATTTGTAGAAGTCACTCATGACTAAATATGTGTCATTTTGACATGGCTTTAAGAAATATTTATTGTTTTAAGGTCTATGTAATTTTAATGTTATTGTAGTGAAGCAACATATTGCCTTAATTAAAATAAGTCACATTAATTTATGAAACTCTGATTGGAATTTATCAAATAGTGATTAAGGTGTAATAGAAAGATGCAATCCTAACTACCAGGAATTCAGCAGTTGTCTCACAGTGAGAATCTCTTGACCTTACAACTCATTTACTCTTCAGCTTGGCCTGGTAATCTCTAGAAGGAAATGATGTGGAACACATGAGGATTCAGGTCAGAACCTTGTTAGAATCAGTGTGAAAGAGCAAAAGATTATTAGGACCCTCAATAAATTATGACTGAAAATTATTCCGAGTGAAAATCATGCTGGAATGCAAAAGAGACAAGCATTAAGATCAGAAAATAATTTCATTTCATTGAAACTATTTAGACCTACGTATATATTGACATTGTATAAAATGCCTACTTGCAGAAAAACTTAATTTGTTATGATACATTCCATATATTTCTGTTCTTTAAAACTCCTTGCTATGTATTATAATAGCAGTCAAAGAAATATAGGAAATTCTGTTTTGCTATGCATGTATCTGTTTCTATTCATTCTTGTTGTTTGTCTTGTACCAATGACATACAAAAGAATTTATATAATAAACAGAACAACAGTTGGTTAATTACAAGCAGCAAATCTGCCACTGCTCACTTCTCACATTCTCTTCAATGGTGAGAGTTACAACTTGATTATATACATTGAAGAGTTATCACGGAGTAGATGCTATCCTTATGGATTCATTGACCTGCCTTGGAAAGCCCATAAACTGATCGTGTCAATGTTCACTGCGCTTGGTGTCATTAAAAAAAAATTAAAAAAAAAAAAAACTCATGGCTTTATAAACATCATTAAGAGATTTCTTTTCTTCCCAAAAGTACTTGCCATTGTATGCAAAACCACCAGATGGCGAACTGAAACACAGCTCTTTATCATATCCTCAGACTACATAATGTTCATCTGTCTTCAGACCTAACTTCCAGGTGGCCTCAAAGGGCAGACAACTTAAGAGTGGATGAACAGAAAGCATTTATCACCTTCTGTGGTTTACACCTGCTTGCAGGCTAAAATTGTAAAACAGCTACCAGAGACTTAAAGGTGCATAGAGCTGTTCATAATGTCATACTCAGCTATAAAATTTATTCTATAATTTCTTTTCCCTAGACCTAGTAACATGGACTGTATTTGAATGTTGTACAGAGATAAATATGCTATTTAATTCTTGAAATTTTAGGATATCTATCTGCATAATGTATGGAAGCAAGTCAAACTATACTAGGTAACTATAGTCAATCAGATATGAGATGTGAAGTACATTAGCAGCAGAAGAAAATCAAGACAATAAAGGGGAAGGATCATGGCAGAAGTGGGAAACTTTTTCTACTATTATAACATACATATTTTTTACTTTGTGTCAGTCTTTAGCCAAAACCCAGTATTTTTGTATTAAAAGGAATAGATACCCTTTTGGCCAGTGTATGAGTTTAACAGGGTTATGATTTTCTTTGCTGCAGTTGATTCATTAATTTGTTTTATATGGCCTGGGAAACTGCTGGGAACATATCTGGCTGCTAAATAAGTTACTTGCATAGTAATAATGAGCAGATACTAATTCTACCATTTTCTTCTGTAGTATGCACTGTAGTCTACTTTTCAACATACTAAAGCTAGTTGTAAAATATCCATAGTTTTTGGACCTGTTGGCTTGATTAGCTTTTCAGAACTTGAAGCTGGTGACATCACATTTCCTGATGTGTTAGTGTATTTCAAGAAAATTTAATGGGGCTGAGCTCCCTAGGTCTCGCTGAAAAGAACATGCTTATTACAATTGCTTTATATGCATTGGACATCTGAATACACAAATTACTGGTTAGAAGAGGAGACCTTTGAGCTTCATCACTTCATCAGATGTGTGGCCCAGAGCCTTCTAATGCATCAGGAGTGTTTTTTTCTTCTTTAGCCTGTGACACTTTGGGATACACATGACAAGATGTTTCAGAAGTTACCTCCTTAGAACACTCTCTTCAGAGAATGACATTTTCTAGAAACTTAAGAGGGAAGCTAAGGAGTCTGAAGGGAATCTGAATTTTATTTGTAAGTCTAGATCTTTGTATTCAAATTAATTTCCAAGAGGATTTCCTACACTTACTAATGCATACGACCGCAGAGCAGAGTAGTTCATAATGTCTGACCATTCAGACATTCTTGGAAAGGCATCGCATCCTTATGACTCCCACAGAAAAAAGTATCTGACTGTCAAATTTAATTGTCAATTCCATGAGGATAAGTGTATATAGATGGTTTGCTTAAATAAACTACATGAAGTTAGCACAAGTAGTTACCTGAAGGTGTATGCGCAAATCCCACAATCAATCCTAAATGCTTTGTCAATGGAATGTATAAGTAGGAAGGAGGGATTTTTTTAAAGCTGTCAAAGCTTCTAAGCTTCTCTGTCTTTGCAACCACTTGCAAGTATTGAAAGAATAATAAATGTGATTAGAATAAATTTTATTCGTCAATAATTATATGTTTAGAATTCACTATTCATACTCATCTATTTAGTAGCAGCTCATAGCATACAAGATCTATACTGTAATATTTTTTGAGCACTGATACCGTAAAATATAGAAAGATATATTTAATGGAAATCATGACAGGATATTTTCTCCCGTCATCAGTAACTACTGAAAGGGAAATGATCTGCTTTTGAACAATACTCAAAAGAACTATTATGTATAACCAAGATTAACGAGGTTGCAGTGAAATCACTTAAAATGATGGAATGATATTGATATTGTCCATATTTTTACCCATAGGAATATTTTTGTTTGTTTGTTTTGTAAAATAATGGAATCGCTATAGGGATTTATATAGACACTAGAATCCAGCTCTCCTCATTGTACTTATCTAATTTTGCTATCTAACTTAAACTAGTTATCCAGAAACTCTGTAGTCGATATACCTTCAAATAGAGATTCATGAAGTTCTAAGATAAATTAATTGTTCCATGAAGATGTGTATCTCCTGCTAGTAGGCATAGAAGAAGCCAAAATAACTCAGATCTTTAACTTTTAGACAGCTGAAGTTCAATATGATGAGTTTCACTCTAGATGTGTGATGCTAGCAGAGGACCTTTCCCACTGCAAGCTTCTGATATTTCTTTTTCATAATATGCTCTCCTGAGCATGTTCTGCCTTTCTTCTGCTGTTTTGTTTTTAAATTTTCCCTCTCTTGGCTGATCCTTGTAGTATATCTCCTCTGTACTACTAGCCTTGAAGAATATTCTAGTGATACTTTCCCCTTTAAGAAGACCTGCTCTGCATTTTAGAGGGCATCTTAGACTGGATCTTAGACCCTGCAGCTTAGACTATAAATGTACTAAAAATACAAAGAAAGACAGAATGTATGATTTATCAGAAGTCTGATTTATTAGGAACCTCTCATTTGTAAAATAATGCAATTTCACTTACTGCAGGTTTTATTTCTTGGTGAAATTATACATGAAAATTATTGTTCTATCTCCCCTACACTTTTCATCATAACACATTCCAATTTTAATTTATCTATCTCTTTAGAAATTGTGAGTAAAAAGCATATGATGCAATGAGTTAGAAATAAAGTTTGTGAATATTTTTTCAACTATTAAGTCAAGGAGTAACTAAGTCATCACTTGAACACAGTCCTATATAAGTCTATAACCCAGTCGCTCGATTTTCAACTGAGCTACTAACTCTGAAAAACTGTTTGTTTTTGTGTTGATGTAAGAGACAAACAGCACTGAGAACAAATATAAACTTCAGACTTCAGATACCAGACTTCAGACTTTAACCATCATTCTGGGGAGAAAAAAAAAAAATGAAAAAAAAATGAAAAAAAGGAAAAAATCATCTTCACCAGTATACGATGTTGTAAAACCTAGGCAATTTGCCAAGACCTCCCTTCTTTATAATCCTAGATCAGATAGAAAACAATCAATTTAGAACAAAACCACCTCCATTAATGACAGAATAAAGCTATTTAATCAACATACCATATTACTTTTACATTACACACAGATCCTGATGATGACTTTATAAACTGGAAAAATAAAAGGAAAGAGATAGTAAAAAAGAGGATGTATCACTTCAGTTTGGACCCTTCTAGCCTATTTTTCCACTGAGCAGAGTATCGGGAAAAACAGAAATTTGTTTTCAGAGTCACAGCATCTCCCACTTTACTTTTTGTCCTTCAGTAGAAGGAAAGTATTATCAAATCAAACCTCTGGATTTACTAAGCTCTAAGAAACATCAGTGCTAAGTGTGCTGTAAGCAAAATATTTTCATAAATTTATCAGGCATATTTACTTTCACTTCTCTCAAAAAAAAAGTTAAAGATCATTCTGGAAGTAGCATAAGTGTAACTACATCAAAAATGAATTCCAAGTATGTATTAACAAAAAAAAAATGCTGATCAGGTCTAAGCCTACTTGTGTATTTAACACATAGATCTTGAGCTCAACAACCATAAACACAGGCTTGCATCTACAGTTGTTTGGGATTATTATTAATTCTGGCATTTATTTTCATGATTTATGAAACTGACAGAAAGGCTGACACTTTAGAGTAAGGTAAGGATAGACTGTTTATCTGCATAAACTTAAAAACATCAGAAAGTCCTGAGTCCACATATTCTCAGTAGTGTGGCAGGCATTTCCTCAAAAACATTATTGTGTCAACAAAGTATTTCACACATTCTCTGTGAAGTAGACTTTATACTCTGTCTATGAACTTTGTTCCTCTTTAAGGCCTAGAATTGTTACAATCAATATATAAACTCTGGATCAGTCAGTGATGTCTCCAATATCCAAACATCCGTGTTGCACACTGGAGGCCTACTAATGCCCAGTGCTATGGCTTTCAAAGTATTTCGTGATATGGATTTTTTTTTTTTCATAATGAAACTAGTAAAATAGCAGAATGGATTGCTGATAGAAGTTATGAAATCTCATAGCACAAGTTAGCCTTATTTCATGCAGGAGGTTAGCCCAAATGACCTAAGTATGTCCAACTTACCCCAATTTGTGATTCAAGGATGAAATGAACAGGAGATGCAATAGTCTCTGTTACTTCTCCCATTGCAAAAAAAAAAAGAAAGGCAGCTAAAAGTCTCTTTACTCAGTTCCATTACACAAGTTCTAAAATATGAATGCAAGCCTGACATTCAGGTTAAGTCCTAAACCGAGGTGGCATAAAGACTTTACTGTATGTAAATGTAAGCATTACTGGTATATAAACATATGTAAACATGCTTGAAAAAGAAGAAAGAAAAGATAGATACTATTCAGGTACATGTTTTAACAACCAAAAAAAAATATTTTTTCAGTGTATATTTCTTTCACTATCAGAATCCAGCAAATTGAAGGCCTTCCCAAAACAAGTTTTTATGCTTTCTGTAAATGACTAACCTATGAAAGATGCAAAGAAAAGAGGAAATAAATTTGTGATCTATTCAAAAGATAGGAATGAAAAAAATTCTCTCTGAGATAATGTAGAAATCTTTCCTGCTGTTAGTTCAGATGTATAAGCTTCAAGAGCCTTAGCCTTTAAACTCTTCCATCATTAATCAGAAATAATGATTCATTTTTGGTTACAATGTGCTGTTTGCTACAGATTTATCTACAGAACCACTGACCAGATGTCTCACCTGTAGTCTTGAGAGAAATTTGATGTTGTGCTTCCTCATTTTGCAATCAAGATGTAAAATATAACAGAGAGAGATAACCACTCTGGGAATTTGTGATTACAGGTAGGATTCAAGAACTGAATTTAATCCTTTGTACCTGGTACAGGAATCGTGCTAGATGTACCTGAGTCAGCAAAGAGCAGTGCTCTGTTCCCAACATCATTCCCAAGTGCAACATGGATCTCTTGTGTATGTGTGTGTGCAAGAAAACAGAAAAAAAAAGACTGAAAAGTAGATTTAAAAAAAAAAAAGCTATTTGAGCAACCTATGAGCTAGAAGGGGAAGGCTAAGACGCAGTGGTGTTGCTTTACTGTAAGCCTTTCCCATTACTTGAGGGCTGCAGCCCAACTGAGGTATCCTTTTAAAATACCTGTAAGTTAAGAAGCATTATTGTCCCCAATTCTGAGCAAGAAATTGAAGCACTGAGAGATTAAGTGAATTGCCCAAAGTGATGCAGGTAGTAAGGAATAAATCCTAGTCTTCTGACACCAACTCAGTGCTTTAGTAATCCTCTCAGTTACAGTTGCTATAGGAAAACAAGTCTGATCCCTTGTAAATATTACCTAGACCTTCAGATGTATAATCCTCCTTGAATGCATAACAACTGCTTCAATGGCTGGAAAGCCAGCTAACCACAATACACATCACTTAATGCTGTAACACTGCCCCTGACAATGCTGGGTTGATCTAAATTCTGACTTTGCTATGTAAAGCCTCAAGATGTTGTATCAAAATTAAAAATTAGCAAACATGTAAAGTTATGTTTAATTTTCTATCAAAATATGAAATTTTAATATTGTTTTTGAAATTTCACACATATAAAGGATTTTATCTGTATGCACACAAAACTTCATGTTTAATATTTTTATTAATATTGTGAAATATCTACTAGTTTTCCTTTAAAATATTAGCTCCAGGAACATTGGTCAAGGCTACTCATTGGTGTAATGTTTGCGGGTTATAGATAAGCAAACAAAAAGAAAAAAAAATCAGTTATACCTAATGAAAATATTCTTATTAACCTTGCCAGTTTCAGGGGATTGCTCAGGGGATGGTGCAGGGGAGTGCACCATCCACTGAAGTGAAGCTCTGGTGTTCTGGTTTGAAGTATGAAGCAGAAAACACAGCAAGTTCATTCAAATTATGACTGCTGAGAGCACAAAAACATTAATGAATGTAAAATCAATAGTAACAGACCTTATAAAGCAAACTCAGGAAAGGAAGGCCGACTAGATCAGATCCAACTAATACAAATGTGTATGTATGTTCAGCTTTATGACCTAATTTGAAGGTAGTGACAAAAGGACAAAATGTCACATATATTAAGAGACTTTAAAATCTCCATTGAGTTTGATGTTTATGAGTGATAATAAGGTAATGTTCTCATTTGATCTCTAAGCTTTGCTAAATGGTTCAAATTTAACCAACTAGAATACATCTCCAGTGGTTCAGAAAGGTTAGCTCCACAGTATACTGTGATAGGCAATTTTACCACATATTAATGATATGTCGCTTTTGTTTTCCTTTTAACCAAGTACTTTTAATTCCTGGGAGCTTTTGTCATTCTTTCTTGGTCCTTTATTTTCTCTCTCATTTACTCTGGTACTCAACACCTCTCTTGAAAGAGGTTATAAAGCTCCTGTTTTCCTTCTAGTTCTGGAATGGGTAACATCATGTTAAAGTAACTTTTCCAAGTCCTTCCTCTAAGTCCTATTAACTTAGATAAAATATCAGAAACTGTCACAACACCAAAGCTGTTCTCCTGATCAATACAGGCTGCAAGGGTCCAGGGGCTTTTCATTCTGTGCTGTTTTTTCTATCTTAGACTCAATCTGAAGGGATATTATACGCTGGAGTTTCCCCCTGCCACCAAATGATGAGCTTTTATTTGTCCTTTTTACCCATGTTGATCCTCACATCTTGTCAGCAGGTCAGATAACTGAACAAAGCTGCTCCGCCCAAGCTTCTTTAGGCTGTCCTCACCAGTACCTTGTTACAGGCTGAATATGAGATGTAGCTGTGCTGTTATCTGCTTCCAAGAGGCCTCTTGCCTTGCCCAGAACTGCTTGTACAGAATAAAACCAGGCCAGTTGTAAGGCAAGAAGAAACTAGGAGTCAAGGGAAGGTAAAACAAGTCAAAATTCACACTAATACAGAGGAAATAGTACTGCTTTTGTGCACCAAGAGAGACTAACAGAAATTATCTTTTGTTGTAAACACAAGTACATTGAAATTCAGTGGTGGCTCCAATTTATTTGAAGTCTGTCTGGAGACTTGTCTTTGTGATTCACTTCTCCAGCAGTGATGCTGATGTAATCTCTTCCCTTCTTTACATACAGCTTAAGAACCTATGGAGATTTTCCTGTGAAACCAGGACTTTGGAATAATGAAAATTTTTACCCAAGCTCATGCTAAGGCAGAGAAAATAAGTGTCAGAAATAATGTGGGAGAGGGGTTAGGGTGGAGAATAAGGGTAATGACTGCATGCAAGACTGCAGTGATATAACAGGCAGGTCAACATCAACAGCATATTAGCCTCCCTTGCTGAAAGCCTCAGTAAATGTACTGACAATTTGAAGGTAAGATGTTAAATGTTGTTCTACCCAGCTAAATAATATCTGAAAGTTTATCTAAAAGTAAAGACTAATTTTTGTACCTTCTTTCCCCTGTACTCTACTGGCAGCTATATATCTGCTTAAATCATCTTGGCAGCCTTGTACAAGAGCTGGCATGGAGCAGGGAGTGTAAATTGTAGCTATCTCCTTGCCAGGTGTTCTTTATAAAATTAGTCTGAAAAGTTACTAGCTTTTATCCCTTCAAATTCCAACACAATACCAAATGCTGCAGCACTGTGAGTATTACTTTTTTGAAAAGCAATGGAAAGTTAAGGAACATCCCGGGCTTGGAAGTAGTTATGTGTGTTCATATAAAGTAAAATATGACGTACAAATATAACAATTGCATGCAATTACACTCATTTTAGCATATGACTCTTCCTATATGCTTATACTTCTCTTGACAGCCTAAACTAAAATTTCTTTGAGGCAAAGAATGGTTACACATGCTTATGTTGTGCCTATATAAGCTTCTGCATTTAATTATCAAAACACTTTCAAGAAAAAAGAATAGGACTTTTCATGAGCTAGTATTAAACTGTTTCCCTTGACGGAAATATATCTATATGCATTCAAAAACCTGGGATAAGAAATATTTAACTGAATATCATATAAGTTGACATACTTCTAAACACAAATTCTCATTTTGACACTGATCTGAAAAGAAAGTATTTTGGAATCAGTTTAAAGGAAGAGTAGAAATATTTGGCCTTTGAAAGTAGAAAATTTCAGAGAAGGAATAAGCAAAATCAGAGGGAAGACTTTCCAGTGAGAAGAGATTAGAAAATACTAAAAAAAATACTCTGGCTTGAACTGTTTTTTGTGTCAAGCCTGAGAAAAAATGAGGTCCAGAAGACAATGGAAGAAGAAGAGAAAATTTTCCTGTGTAGAGAGGGGATTGTTATCATTGGCAACAGCTTAAAATGAACACATTGGAAACTTCTAAACAGCCATTCCTCTAGGAGAAAACGATATTTCTCCTAAATCAAAACTTCTGAAATGCACATTACTATGTGCTACTGCAATTAAATTTACAGTGGAAAGAATTTTAGGTTCAAGTTGGAATTTTGTGACAACAAAAGAAATAGAGACCCGAGCAGTCACAGCTCAGTAGTCATACAATGTCATGCATAGAGAAACACTTAGTTTAAGGTCCTCTTCCTGATCTGGATTAAGGAATTTTTTTTTTTACATCACAGCAAAGTACCCTGTCTGGGGAAGGAGGATCTATCATACCCTTTGGTTAGTACCGTGACATTCCATGTAAATAATCCATTGGGCCAGCTACTTAGAAGCTGACCCAATGATCACAGTATTCCCCTGAGGAGGAAGAAACAGAGGCACAAGCCACTGCTGTGATAAATATTTAACCACTTTTCTAATATGAAGCAGCTTGAGTAGAAGAGCTTGGAAATGAAACACTGCAGTCTGGCAGCTACTGCATGTATCTAGTCTAAGGGAAACCTGTCTTATCTTACTCAATCTGTAACTACATGCCAAGAGGGAAAACACAGTAATATAGAGCTTTCCATTCCAGCACACTATTTTATTCTCTAGAAAGGCTAAAAAGGCTTATACTCAAAATAAAGTGGAAAATTTAATGAGAACTGTGTGCTTAGAACACTGACATATTCTCCTCCAAAGGTTGTTTTTTAAATCAAGATATATTATAGGATTAAGCAGGTATTAGTGTTGGAAATCTTAGAGCCAAAGATGTCAGGATGGTGGGTGAGATGATAGTAATCATTTCTTTCCTCTCTACAATCTCAGAATTTATGAAGAAAAACATAATATAGAGAGGAGGCAGGTCAGGAGAAAAGGACAATTACATATTTTTTTTCAGCTGCATGTGAGTTTCCTGCTGAGCTCACTACTGTTCTACACCAGCTGGTCTGAGAAAAACCCAGAGAAAACATTCAGAGGGTGGAAAAAATTCCCACCCATTTGAGGCTGCACTAACTTCTTCTAAGCTGAACCTCCATGTGAGAGTACAGATTTTAAGAGTGAAAAGGATTTTCTTGAACTTTCTAGGTCAGCAAAACAGCAAGCAGACATTTGTTTTCTCCCCTTGCCATTTGTTATTTAGACAACCAGAGATGAGATAATAAAATGTTTTTCCTCTCTGAAGTCTCGTTGTAATTTGCATTTTCTTTTTGTATTGGATTGACATTGAAACACGGAAATCTCTGTCTTTTCAACCAAATTACACAGTACTTCAGAGAATCCACAGAATAGTAAAGAGCACAAAAATCTTATTCCAGGTGTTTACCATCTACTTTACTGTCTATGACAGACTCACTGTCTGGACCCCATTATCATCAGTAGAGAGCAAATCAATACAGTTAATGAAGTCTAAAGAACAATTCATCTGACCAATTTTAGGACAAGATGAACAGTCTTCTAGTTTCCATTGACTGTATTGGCGATTTCTACACAACTATAACCGGATTTAAACAGCTAATTCAAACATGGACACTTGTGTTACACACAATCAAGGGAAGATGAATCCTAAATAGAGCCTTTCCATTGTGTGGTTAATGAGAACACTCATAGCTGCATTAGTCTGTGTACATTTCTATGCCCGTGCAAGATCTTTTTTTTAAAATCTAATTATTTTGTTTCACCTGAAGTTGAGCTGAAGACTGCCTCAGCCTTCATTTATGCTAAAAAGCTGAGATGAGAGAAGTCAGACATAATATTCATAGTCCTGTTACCTCCACATAATGGAGTAAAAGAACGGGTGCATTTTAGCAATGCTAGACTGGCGAGTCATCAAGTTTGAGCACTTAATTGTGGTTGAATGTGTGTGAATAAGCATATAATCACATCCTTAGCAATCAAACTGTGCCCTTGTATGCTTACAATAATTCACACATGAATTGCCATTAAGAAAGATTGGACCTCAGAACTGAGATTTTTTAAACAATAACATTTGATTGTCCTACCTTAAACTGATGGGAAAGCACAAATTTGTATCTCCAGTACTTTGCCTTAGGTATAAAAATGCCTTTGGTTGTGTATGACATCATATAATATCATCTAACATAAATGTGAATCCATATGAATACAATCCATATGAATACAAAAATAGAAGCATAGAAAAAAAAAGAAATAAAGACACTGTCAATGTTTTGTAAAGGGCTACATACCTCAGTACTATAAACAATGCTGGAAGGTGAAAGTTCCTTGTAAGAAGTACACTCATAAAGTATATGCAAATATTCACTATGATGAATAAAAGATTATTAAACCTTTTTCCACCCTGAATCCATATTTGGCTCAACCGTATCTCATTAAGAACTTAGCGCTGAAATCATATGTGGCAGATGGTATTATAATTGTGGGTCCAAGGAGCATGAACTAATTCCTGTAGGTGAAAGGTTTTCAGCCAAGAGATATCAGTAGCCGTCTCCTGTTAGCTTCAAAGTTTATTTAACTAAGACCAGTAATTTGTATGAAGACACAGTTTTACAGTTCAGTGTAATTTCAATACTTTAATTGATGAGAATATGATGAATTCTAAGGATCAACTGGGACATTCCATTGTATGCCTCTTATCAGATTTAATAATAATAGGGGAAAATTGGCAAGCTTTCTTCAAAAGTTCAATAATAAAGAATAGGATTTTTTTTCCTGAGGAATTATAGGTTTGTGAGATGTCTTAGATTAGGTTTTGTGATTAAATTCTTTTTATTTCCTTGCTGACAATCTTTCTCTAATACCAATTTTAAAATATTCCACTGCAGTCTGGAGATATATTATTAACTGTTAAAACATATCGCAGAAATGCTCCAGAATGTTTCCCCAAATCTATGGGACAGACTCCAGTTCTTATGTAAAAGGTTTCTTAGAAAGTAGAATTACAGCTGAATATATAAAACTTGCACATGCAGACCAACAGCTGTGTCATTTTGTAAAGGGATTCATGTCATTCTGAGCACATGGTTATCAAGAAGCACAGCTGACTTTGGTCAGGATTGTGAACAAGACGTAAAAGTGAAAAGATAGAGAAATTCCATCAGAACATTCCAAATTATAGAGAGGTCAAAAAGGGGCACTTAGCTATTAGAAATGAGCATCTCACACCTGTATACATAAATATAGACCTCATAAATTTCTTTTGTACTAAGTTATGATACAGAACCTCAGTGCGGCCAGGTAGTTTACAAAGACAGCAAAGAGGGAAATTATGGGAAGTAAATAAAAAAATAATGAGAGACATAAATATCAGTTTATTGTTCAAGGGAAAAGAACGGGTAGATCTTCCTATGCAATCTGCTTTAAAAGCGTCGTATCTCTCATAACTACAAATACTTTTTATTTTTACATGTGCTCCGTTCCACTTAAAGATCTGCCCAAGTTGAATACTGAAAGCAGGTCCATTCAAATGTGATGTGAGGAAGGAGTATGGGTTGTATCTAACCAAAGAGCTAGGTATGTGTACTAGACTCTAATCTGAATTTATCCAATCCCTGTTTGCAGATAGTGTGTGTTTCAAAACGACAACAGGGCAATAGAGTATCCAGTGGAAGTTTGGCCACCCTGCATGACTTAACTCAAATTGGGGCACTTACACCGTATTTGGAAAGAGCTGTTTACCTGCAAACATCCCTTTTACACCAGCATTGTGATTTTTTTGCCAGTAAACAAGTTCTCAGATAAAATTATGAAGATCAAAGAGGAATTTCATAGATTCCTTTGCTTTAATCTCAGAAGCACCCTTAAATTTGACCTGGACTGCAAATGCCACAATCTAAATTTACAAGCTGAGTGTGTATAAAAACACTGCTATGCAGAGGACCTCCCTAGGATAAAAAGCTAATCACAATAGCTCCAGGTGGATCTTTTAAAGGATTACAGATTATATCTATATCTGTCCATAATCCTTTAGTTATGAAAGGCAAATCAATATTTTAAGAATTGATGCTCTGCTAGAAAATACACATATATGTTCACATAACCCCAGAATTTTCAGAATTTTACTAACAATGAAAGAGATTTGAAGGGCCTCATTTTCTCTCTCTCCTTTTTCAAGGGTTTTTTTTTGTGGTTGTTTTGTCTTTCTATGCTTAATAGAACTGAGCTGTTATTCAGTTTCATTCTTCAGGTTCTAGGACTGACATAAAATAACAGGAACTGATAGTCTGCAGACAGTGGAGAAATTTAAAGCTGGTAGAACAGAACGGATATTTGTGAGCATGTTTTTGACCTGTCCCTGTGACTGTAGAGCACAGCAGAAAATTTCATGAAAGGAAATATTTGTTTTCATGAAAGGAAATTTCATGAAAGGAAATGTTTAAAAAGATCTGGGATTCCCAGGATGATATAACAGAAATTGCAGGGGGAGGGATTCTTTTTTTTATTTTTTTAAATGAGCCATTTTAGGGTGTTAAAAATACTCAGGATGTAAAGCCTGTTGCTGATCTGCACCTTTCCCTGGTACTGACCTTAAGCTCTAAAGTTATTTATTGCCTCACAGAACCCAGCTAGCAAAACTTACTTTGTAGCATGGCAACATAGCTTTAAGTTAGGTTAATAGGAGGACATACTAATTGATTTCTTTAATAGAAAGTAGCTCAGCAAGAAGGTTGATGCATTTCTAAATGTCAACTTTTAATAGTAGTAAATGCAAGAATAATCACCTGCTTTTGCAGAATTGCATATTAGAATTATTGATATTAAATCATGGAAATTCTACTTTGCAATACACCTTTATTCAAAAATATATTCACCTAATAGTGAAGACAGTAACAGTAGATCTTTTGATGCCACAGAATTCACTCTCAATCTCTGAATTTCAGAGAAAAGATCAACACTCAGTTCTCTGAAGCTAAATCAGAACATCACAAAAACTATTCTTATTTCAGCTCCCTATTTCTTCAAATTTTTCTCAGTTTCCTTTACAGCATTTACAAGCCCAAGAGTGCCTGAGCCTAAGACCTTTCAGCTCCGTAATTCTCCCTCCTGCTGTATGCTCTGCAACCTCTGAAATGCAAATCAGAGGACCTCAGCTGGTGATTCTGGCTGGCTGTTAAGCAGTTCTCATATTCCCATTAAATTCCCCTCGCATTACACAGAAAATGCTCCTTAATTCACTTATAGTTACCTTAAACTTTAGAACAGAGTAGTGCAAAGAATTTGAACAAAACCCTTTCAGGTTTATATATCCCTGCAGTGTTATTTAAATCTGATACATCCATAACAGTTTAATGGAAAAAGAGTCTGAATCCAAGCCAAGAAGAATCCCAGACGAGTTCAGATCTGATTCAGACAAGAACAGCTAGTAGGCCAGAGTGCATCTTCATTTCTGTCCCTCACTCTTGACCTTGAACATGAGCTTAACTGTAATTTGGAGTAACTTCCAAATTATTAATTTTGTTTCATTTTTTCAAAATAATCATAAATCTTCAGGAATATCAAAGAATCACAGAATGATTGAGTTTGGACAGGACCTCTAGAGATCATCTAGTCCAACCCCCCTGCTCCAGCAGGGACACCTAGAGCACATAGCACAGGGTGGTATCCAGGTGGGTTTTGAAGATCTCCAGAGAAGGAGAATCCACAACCTCCCTGGACAGCCTGTTCCAGGGCTCTGTAACCCTCACAGTAAAGAAGCTTTTGCTCACATGGAGATAGAACTTTGAATGTTCTAATTTATATCTACTAACCCACGCCTGTCACTGGCCACCACTGAGAAGAGTTAAAGTCCCATCCTCTTTACATTACCCCCTAGATATTTGTATTGAGAGGATCTTATATTGGTAAGATCCTCTCTCATGAATTCATGAGAATGTTTTACGAAGCTGTTATTAGACACAAGTCTATGCCAAATTCTCTGCAGAACTTATAACATATTTTAAGCCAATTCTAGTCAACCTCTATGATTCCCATTGAAAACATTTCCAGAAAGGAGTAATAGATAACTAACCACAATGAATATTAGAATATAAGCAAGAAAATATAGTTCCATTCTTGAAGAAAGGAGATGGGGTACAGAGCACTTCCTTGGTCTGCTGGGCCTGCATGTTATTGTCCAGATGCGTCCAGCAAATTAGCATAGTTCTTAAAAGATGTTAGGAGTTTCTCAGACTTACATGTTTTGGTTTAGATGTTTCAAGTTTGAGAGAGATTTTCACAAATAATTTTTCACTTCTCATAATCTGTAGTGACTAATTGTCTAACTCTCTTGTCAGACAGCGTATTAAGTTTCCATGATGCCAGATGTCTAGCCAAGAGCTGCTGCCTAAAACTGCTCAAAATTGGCAAAAACACTCAGAAGTTATGTAAGAGAACTGATAGGCTCACTGGAACACACACATACATACACTCACATGTACACATAGAATATGGTCACTTGGATCTCATTCCCTTCCTAGACCAGACTGAAATGCATTATGAGAAAATGTCTGGAGACGGTTATTTGGTGACTGGTGAGCAGAGTGTTTAGTCTTGACACATGCTGTCATTAGGGCACACTAATTACACAGGCTGACATTCCCCACAGGCAACTGGACGACAGCTTTCATTGTCAACAGTTTGCATACATATAAAATCTCTTTGTGTAGAAATATTATTTTAGTTGTGACTGTACTATAGAGTATGTGAAAGTAATGGGATGCACGTTTTGCAAGATTAAAGCAAGGTGTCCAGATTTATCCTTTATCTACTTACGATTTCAAAAATACCAAAACACAGAGAATGTTTCCTATGTTATCAAACAGATCTCTATCCTTGCTTTTTTCATCTCTTATAGGAAAATAAATTCTTTTTTTTTCTACACAGGAAAACATAATTCTGTGATTCTGTGGAAACACATGATTCTGTGATTCTGTGACATAAGGCCCCAAAGTGTTTTTAAAGGTAAGGGGAAGTTTTTGGAATGTGAAAAATTCTCTGTATAAGAGTGAAGGCAGAGGAAATGACTACTTTCCCATAATACATTTTTTAAGTGGCAGTTCCACATTTCAAATGCATATTTGCTGTGCTAACAACAAAGATATGGTTAATTTTACTGTATCATCAGCAGGCATCCCTCATCCCACAGTGAAAATTCCAGAATAGAGCTGTAAGACCCAAATAACAAGGCAAGTAACAATAATGATAATAAATAAATAAAAATATTGAGATGTATACTTGTCATTTTTTGTGTTTTATTTTACTTCCACTTTGCCACAGGCATTTTACTTTTCCCTATTAAAATAAAAACAAATGAAAAGCAGTGGCATTCTTTATCTGCTTTGAAAGTCTTATTTCAAAAAACATATTCCTGTTAGCAATTTTATTAAAATAAAGTTGAATATATTCTGCTTTTAACAGTGGAAATTATTCTGTGCTTTTAATTTCTTTCTGAGGTAACAAATTGTATAGCACTGGCATGTTGCTTACAATTACTGGTCCTAGCCTTAGGGAATGTTACTTTATTACCTTTCCAAACCATACTTCAGAGGAATTAATTAATTGATGCTCTTAGCAGCTTCATCCTGACAAAAACATATGATACTCAAATGTTAAACATGGAAGCTAAGATGAAACTGTCAGGAGAAGGCTGAAAGTGGTTATTAATATGGGTTTTGATAAATATCTTCTCAGGCTCACACTGTGCCTCGTCTACTTTCATCTTGGAAAGTAGTTAATCTGATTGATGAAGATCCTGTTTCAGATTGTCTCCATGCTGAGTTTAATAACCATGCTTTTTTTAAAAAAAATAAAAAGTCCCTTATTGCAAGGCAAAAATGCTTTGCACTGTTGTGTTTTGCGATCATGTAAAAAGCCTAACAGTGAAACCCTCATTTTTTGCTCTTTCCATGCTTGAACAATGTTACTTAATTACTCCCCCATCCCATACATAATAGCATCCAGTCCACTTCCTCCTCTCTATGTGCTTTGCAAAGCAGACTCTGATAAGAAAATTGTCATATGCTGCTAATGCCAAGCCCTTAGGCTTAAAAGATCATGCTCATCATGGCATGCTATCAGCCCTGTAGCACAAAGGCACTACACAGCAAGCCATTTTTGTGTCATTACTAACATTGCAGTGATAAAAGTGAACAAGCTTATTTTTTATCGTTACTTAAATTCTTCTATTGTTGTTTTAAACATCCAGTCAAAGTAATGGCTGCAGAGTTGAGTTTCAGAGGTGTATTTCTGTCACAAAATAATATCTGTAGATGTGCTATCCTACATTACGAAATCATTCACAATATAACTTTAAAGTATGACATAGGAATTAAATGGAAGGAAACTCCAGAGTAGAAATGAATACACTTGATGGATATTTTTTGTTTTTAGAGCATGAAGAAAGGTATTCAGGGCCCCTTAGAAGTACAGGGGAATTAAACGGATATGACCAAGTGCTTTGACCACATATTTCTTTCTTCTGTCTGGATGTCCAGAAATAAGCATTACACTTAAGAATGTACAAAAATCGAATTTAAAACCACCTTCTTTATATTTATACCTTTAACAGTTCTAATATGTTATAAATTTATGAATATTAAGATCACTAAAAAATGTTAGAGCTATCAAAAATTATTATATCACAAATATACAGTGCTACTTTACAGACATTAAAATAGGCAGTGAGGCTGTTACTAGTGAGGAAATCACCTATCAGCCTTCGTTAATAGATACATTTCTACAGAAAATTCCTCTGTCAATTTGAACCTTAAAGATGAACATCTTGAAGTACAAGGAAAAGATTTACTGCTATGCCTGTCTCTGTCATGGCAGTAACGCCAGATCTCCTACAATCCCCTTGTTTTCTATTCAGCTAATCAAAGATCATTTCCCTGGCCCACTGTTCCAACTATATCACCTTTTTCATTGTATTCTACCACTGATCCTCCTCTTTTCTATAAAACCTAGAGTAAATTATTTCCTTCGTCTCTTATACATTGTACCCCTTCAACTGCAGGCTCTGTCTCCTTCATGGAGATTCATTCTCATCCTTGCAATTAGTACAGTGTTCACTGGACCCGCCTGAATGACTCACGTGGGAATTAGTCCTGGGTAATAACTGCTTTATTTTTAAGGTACATCTTAGCACACCTAGAAAATTGCAAATGGGACATGTTCAAAAACTGAAAGTTTTTTATTTCATTAAAAGATAAAGCAGCTAAACTTACATAGTACTATTATGGCTATTGGGTGTGTTAAAGTTAAAAGGCAGTGCAATACTGCAAAAACAGGCATTTAATTCCACTTATAATACAGTCAACACTACAGCTGTTTAGGAATTTGTCTAGCAAATGCTATTTTATGTGAAAATGCTGACTAGCCAGAAATCAAATTTAGGATGGTTCACTTTTCACTGGCTTTCCGTTTCAAGACTGTGTAATAAGAAGTCTATTTTTTCTTTTTCCTTTTCTTTTTCTTTTTCACAGAATCACAGAAGGTTTAAGGTTGGAAGGGACCTCTAGGGATCATCTAGTACAACCTTCCTGCTCAAGCAAGGATACCCGGAGCACGGGGCACAGGGTGGCATCCAGGCAGGTTTTGAAGACCTCCAGAGAAGGAGACTTCACGACCTCCCTGAGCAGCCTGTTCCACTGCTCTGTCACCCTCACAGTAAAGAAGTTCCTCCTCACATGGAGACGGAACTTCCTGTGTTGCAGTTTGCACCCATTACCCCTTGTCCTGTTACTGGCCTCCACTGAGAACCACTGGCCACGACTGAGAACCACTGGTGACCACCACTGTCCACCAATTTATCTTTGGCTTTATTTATTTATTATTATTTTTTTTACATTTTTGTCTGAAAGAGCTTTTTATTTCAGATGCAATTATTTTTACTTCAAACACAGAAATGCTAGGGTTACGCTACACTAGGGCAGAGACCCATTAAGTTATCTCTCAGCATTGCAAGGGAACTCAGTATTGTTGCTGCAAAAAAAAGGGCACTGGAGCCACCAGAGCCAGCCCACTGCTCTCTCTCTGGCAGCTGGAGCCCTAGCAGAGATATGAGGAGAAGGAACTAGAACAAATCTGTGTACATTGTGGGAAACAGACATAAAAGAGGCAAGTGCAGTCTTCCTCATCCTGACAGGAAATGTGCCAGGTGATGATTACAATTATAGATCTGTAAAGGTAAGGGAAACCTTTCCTCACCCCTTATTAACCATGTTTGCAGAAACCTATATGGCTATCCAGGGCTGAGACACTGGCGAAGTGTCTACCTGAGTACCACATGGGTGCTACAAACATGAGTAGCACAAATAGCAAGGACAGGTCCTGTCCACTGCTCTCCTGCAGCTAGCCATGTGGCCTTCACACTTGCCAGCCTCATTCTTCTGGCCAAGAGGAAGAGCTAGGAGATTAATCTAATGAGTATGTGACTTGATTAGGGCAGAGGAGACATATCCAGTTTTCATCTGTATCTTCTGATTTAGCTTTGGGTGGGCCACTTAATTTCCCTGGCTTGTCCATTTGCCTCATATCTTCTAGAGCAATCCTTTCCTTTCACTAGAGCTAATTTCCACTAGCAGTTATTTACAGAAATGGAAGTTGCATTAAGCTCCACCTGCACTGTGGCATACTGGTGGGAACCAAAACCAACTGCCAAGGAAAGGCTGATTGTATCTCTGTCTCTTTCAAAATGTAGGAAAAGCTTCTCACATTCCCCATCTCCCACAGAGCAGTAACTAAAATTTAGCACTATACGTATGCTTACTCAAAAGGAAAAAAAAAAAAAAAGAAGAAGAAAATGGAAGAGTTAAACAGAGCCTCTCTTTCTTTAGAATTAGTGAAAATTGATAACCTCATAATACATCATGGCTAAATGGCATTGTCAGATTATACTGCTCATCACAAAGCTAAATGTCTCACAAGGTCTCTGGGCACCACGTTTTTTAGGTGTACTTCCCTGGAGGGAGAATGCACTAAGCCAACAGCTGCCAAATGTGGAACAAAAAAAAAATTGTCAGTAAGGAGAGGAGGGTTGGAAATATTCAGGCTGCCTATCTGCATAGGAGCAGCTGGTGAATTTTCACCCCGCATTGGCGTTCCTTGTTTTGTTTTGTTTTGTAGAGATAAGTTACTAGGACTGCAGGAAGGAGAAGTCAACTCATCCCGGGGGGAAACAGACAGAGTTTCAGACAAAAATAGAAATAAAAGCACACTCTGCTTGCTTTTAAAAGAAGATATTTTTAGTGATGTTGAGGCAGATTTTCTCTTGTGCTCAGTCTTCTTTTTACATTTTCACAGTGGAAGGGAGGACAATAAGGCAATGTCTCTCTGCCATTGATAATTCTTCCTACATGAAGCATCCCAGCACGAGCAAAGTAGATATGGATTTTGGCATTATGGGCAGTGTCTCTTACTCCCACAGCAGGACTGATAGAGAGATATATTGATAATGTATCAAAAAAGCAGCTTTAGAACTAAAATGAGTTGGACTAATTCACTCACTGTTGTAGGATGCTTTTCTTGCTTAGGAGAAGAGAAACCTCATATTCCAAAGCATAAACCACAATTCCCTATGTCATCAGATTTTTAATATCTACCTAGGCTGTGTGTGAGAAGTTTATTTAGCATGGACAATCAGTAAAGCAGATTTTGTGGTTTCTCGGAGTCTCCTCATACATATCAGAGTTGACTCTTGTTCATTCTTACCCCTCATTGGAAATGTGTGAGGCTCATATACAGTATACTGCTGCGAAATAATTATTAAGAAATGCAATTATAAGAATACAAACTTGTATCAAATTAGCAGCAGCTCTGAGATGTACATGTGGATATATCAGTTTTACAAACACAGTAACCATTTTAACAGCTGTGGAGGAAACTGTAGGCATAAGTGTCTTGCTTTTGTTTGTATCAGTCTCTGTGACTGTTAAAGAAGTAACTATGTCTGACAAGTTTCATTTCAAAGAAACCTCCTTGTGATTAACAATGAGATATTTCATTACCTGCTCCTGGTATCAGTATGGTGAAAGAATAAATCTGAAGTTCAATTTGTCAATCTTTCTTCTAATCTATGTAGGAAATAAAAGTCTTTAAATTAATGTAACTAATACAGGAAAAAAAAGAGAGAAAAAAAAGCTAGATATTACTTATCTTTTGAAAGAAGGCTATAGCTAGAAGCTACATTTTTTTATTAAAATAGCTTTTATCGGTCTAAGAAATTAACTAGTCTAGAAAGAACATTTATCAAAGCACAGTTAGTCTCTGAAAAGCAGTTAGGCCAGCGCAAAATGAAATTAAGGAAGAAAACTTAGGGCCACCATGGAACATTCCCAAAAGCAGTGCATGAGAAGGAGCATATAAAAGTGCCAGTATCCATTAATGAGAATTTTGTGCATATCACACAGAGGAAAAAAAGAAAGTCATTACATAATTATAGTTAAGATTTCTCAAGTGTATTCCTACAGGGTAATTACCAAAGGCCAAATAACTGCACAACTTTTAAGCTCTGTTATTAAACAGAAGATCTTTCACGCATATACATCAACAGCAATATTTATAAACACATTCAGAGAGACTCATAACCTGCAGGGCATATTTCCTACTTTCAGTTCCATGACAATGTGAATCAAAACTGAAGATATTCTCATGGTTTGCTGCTAGTTATACACATTTCCTATATAAATGTGTAAAGTTTGAAAAATGTCTTTACTGGAACCTGATTTGAGAAACGGAAATTTGTCATAAACACATCAAGATTGAGAGTAAAAAATGTTAAGAGTAGGGTACTGCTCTCAAGTGGCCTAAAAATTGATAATTAATCAAAAATAAAATTCCCAATATGTTGGATAATGAGTACTAGAGCAAGTGGATAGTGAAGAATGTGACAGAATGGGAAAGCAGACAAATTAGAAAGAAAAAAAAAAGGCTAAATAATAATGTAGGGTAAGTGAATACTCAATTCCAAGAATAAGCAAGGTGAGCTCAAAGTCATTCAGAGTCAATAAAGTGATCAGAGTCTGAAAAAGTGTGGAGGAACAAGTGGAGGCGGGGCGAGTGACAAAATGCACTTCACTCAAATAGAGAACTAACAATATGATTTATTAGTATAATAATGATTTCACGAGATTCTACGGCAAGATCACTTATTATTCA